>PISX010007608.1:0-87489 GCA_004024625.1 Mellivora capensis | reverse complement strand
TCGCCGCCTCGCGGGCTGCCTTCGGGGACCGCTGCGTCGCCGCCTCGCGGGCTGCCTTCGGGGACCGCTGCGTCGCCGCCTCGCGGGCTGCCTTCGGGGACCGCTGCGTCGCCGCCTCGCGGGCTGCCTTCGGGGACCGCTGCGTCGCCGCCTCGCGGGCTGCCTTCGGGGACCGCTGCGTCGCCGCCTCGCGGGCTGCGTCGGGGGACCGCTGCGTCGCCGCCTCGCGGGCTGCGTCGGGGGACCTCTGCGTCGCCGCCTCGCGGGCTGCGTCGGGGGACCGCTGCGTCGCCGCCTCGCGGGCAGTGTCGGGGGACCGCTGCGTCGCCGCCTCGCGGGCAGTGTCGGGGGACCGCTGCGTCGCCTCCTCCCGGGCAGCCTTCGGGGAGCTCTGGGTCGCTGCTTCTCGGGCAGCGTCAGGGGACGGCTGGGTCGCTGCGTCCTGGACAGGGACCTTCTCTGAACCTGGAAGAACAGTGTGGAGACCTTACCTCTGTCCCCATACTCTTTCCACAGAAGGATTCATCCGTATGGGCTGGGGGGTTGGGGTCCGGAACTTGAGAGTACCAGGTCAATTTGACCTTCTAGATCCCTTTGCAAGAAGGAATCGCTCTCCTGGACGGACTGAGAGGATGAGACCGCTGCCAGGTTTTATCCAGGAAGCATCAGGATCCTCCCCAAGGAACCCAGGGCCTGCTCAGGGTGCCCCTATTTATCCGGTTCCGTACTTTGTGCCCGGAGTTGGCGGTGATAGTCAGCCAAATTCATGATCATCCTGGATACATCTTTCTGGTAATAAGGCCGACCAAATATCAAGATCTCAGCGTCGCCTTCGGGGTCCCACCGATTAACGTGAAGCAGGGTCTGCGACACACACTCGATGTGCGGGATGTGCTCTCCACCCCGGCCTGCGCAGGAAGCAAAGAGGCTATGAGCCGTGGGATTTGGGAAGAGTAGGCGGCGGGGGGAGGCAGCTCTGGATTGTGGCTAAAGCCAGTGGAGAGGCTTGCCCTGGGGAAAGGAGAGGGAAAGACCGCATTGGCCACCCCTCGGGGACCCACTCACCGAAGATCGCTTCCACCAGCCACGCCTCGAGGTGAACTGCCTTCGGACTCTTCAGATACTCCAAGTGGAACCAGTAGGGCCGCTTGGTGAGGTTACCGAGCACCGTGAACAGCGCCCCTTCTCGCTGCTCCAGCTGCACGAGCGTCGGAAACCGCCTGGGAGTGGCCATGCTGCAGCAAGCCTGGCTGGTAGCCGCTGAACGGCTGCCAACCCGAAGGCCGAGGTTGGGACCAGCGGCCGCAGTTGCGGTGCGGCCAGGCCCTTATTTCAAGGGCTTTTGGCAAGCCCCTCCCCCTTTCATTGGATTCCAGCCCTCGCCTCCCAAATCTCCGCTGCTGGGGCTTCTTCCCTAGTTCGCCCGAGAGCCGGGAGTCGAGCACCTGGGCGGTCTAGGAGGGGCTATTTTCGGGACCCGCCTTTTCCCCAGGCGCTGGGAGCCTGAGGCGGAGCGCCGGGTGGGAGCTCTGTCCCGAAAGCTGGTCTCCCGCGGGGAGCGGGTGGGGGCGGGGGGTGTGAGGACAGCCGCGTAGAGGTAGGGAAGATCCAGGGTCAGGACAGTATCTTTAAGACGCGAACTGGTATGTGCGGAGACCACGTGCTTTCCAACGGTTCTAATGGGACCAGTGTTCCTGAGGGATTGGCATGACTTTTTCATGGGAAACCTAATGAAAAACATAGAAAAAGTAAAAGGTTAAGGAGTAAGAAAGGTATTCAAGGGCAAAAGTAAGTCCTACTTCCTCCTGAACCCTGACCACTGAGTTCCCTCCCCAGAAGCCATCACATTTCCAGCTTCTTTCTTAACCTGTCACAGACAGCTGAGCACACCCAGTAGCAAATGGTCTATGCGGTTTGGACACTATAGGGGAATCCATTGAGACTTTTTTTTTAAAAGGTTTTGTATATTTATCTTACACAGAGAGAGAGAGAGAGCACAAGCAGAGGGAGCAGCAGAGGGAGAGGGAGAAGCAGGCTCTCCACTGAGAAGGGAGCAACACGTGGGACTCGAGCCTGGCTCCCCTGAAGCATGACCTGAGCTGAAGGCAGAGGCTTAACTGACTGATCCACCCAGGCGCTCACACTGAAACTTTTTTCTAATTCTCTAAGTAACACAATATTTCTGTGTCTTGGTTTTTTGGCCCAGCTTAAATCATTACCCATTGACTGCTACTCAGGAAGATAAAACTATATTGCTCTTGAATCAGTAGTTTGGGGTGTTATGCCCAGACCCAGCAGTGAGAGAACCCCAGAACTCAAGTGCATCCTGTATCCTCTATGGGAGTTCTGCAGGTCAAAGAAGTGAGTGAGAAATTTGTCGGTGTCTGACAACATCAAAAGTCTTGAGAGCTAAGCAGAATATGAATTGAGAGCAAAAGAAGGGCAAAATCCATTCAAAGGATCACAGGAGGGAGTTATAAACTTCTATGAGTAGGCAGAATGTTTAAGTGTGTGTATAACTGACACCCAAGGATCTGGGCTTCATAAATGCCCCCTCTGGAGATTATGGACTCACTAATATAGCAACTATAAAATGAATTTTAAGGTCCCCTCAGTGTTTTCAACAAGAACCCAATCCAAGAGGTATTTCCATGAAAATCTCTAGTCTGAAATCTCTTTGATGATATAGGATAATACATTGTTTAATGTATTAAGAGGATACTTATGTGTGTGGAGTGCATGTGTGATCTTTTACTTCATTGAAGTTTTAGAATTGGGTATAGAAATATTTAAGAGAATTAAAACCGTAGTATTGGGGCGCCTGGTGGCTCAGTGGGTTGAGCCTCTGTCTTCGGCTCAGCTCATGATCTGGGGGTCCTGGGATGGAGCCTGTGCTCGGCTCTCTGCTCAGTGGGGAGCCTGCTTACCCCTCTCTCTCTGCCTGCCTCTCTACTTGTGATCTCTCTCTCTGTCAAATAAATGAATAAAATCTTTAAAAAACCCATAGTATCAGTAATTTTGTTTAAAAGAGATCTGTCATTCATACAAAATCCTAGAATGTGCAGACTAATCTATTGTTCTAGAAATTAGGAATTGCCTGGGGGTGATAATGGAGGGAGGAAGGGATTGGAAATAGGCATTTGGGGATGATGGAAATGTGCATTATCTTTACAGTGATAGTTTCACCAGATGTGGTTTAGATGTCAAAACTGGCCAATTGTATAAATTTTAATGTAAATCATTTATTGTGCTTTATTCTTCAAAGTGGTTAAAAAACAAAGGAGGGACACCTGGGTGGTGCAATCATTTAAGCCTCAGAATTCCTGGTTTCCATTTAAGTAGTGATCTTAGGGTCATGAGATTGAGTCTGTATGGGGCTCCTGCTCAGTGTGGAGTCTGCTTCTCCCTCTGCTGCTCCCCCCTCCAATAAAAATATAAATCTTAAAAAATAAAATTTCTAGGCTTGGGAAGCCCGGGTGGCTCAGTGGGTTAAGCATCTGCCTTCAGCTCAGCTCATGATCTCAGGGTCTTGGAATGGAGCCCCTCCTGGAGCTCCTTGCTCAGCAGGGCGTCTGCTTCTCTTTCTGCCCCTCCTCCAACTCATGCTTGCTTTCTCTCTCTCTCTCAAATAGGTAAAATCTTAAAAAAAAAAAAAAAAAAAAGAAACTTTCTAGGCTTATGAATAGAATAGTAAGGGTTTTTTTTTTAAGATTTTATTTATTTATTTGACAGAGATTACAAGTAGGCAGAGAGGTAGGCAGAAGAGAGAGAGGAGG
Source organism: Mellivora capensis (assembly GCA_004024625.1). NCBI lineage: Eukaryota > Metazoa > Chordata > Mammalia > Carnivora > Mustelidae > Mellivora > Mellivora capensis. Next base: position 83,713 of record PISX010007608.1, on the reverse strand, counting down.
AAGCAGGCTCCCTGCTGAGCAGAGAGCCCGATGTGGGGCTCGATCCCAGGACCCTGGGATCATGACCTGAGCAGAAGGCAGAAGCTTAAAACCACTGAGCCACCCAGGCACCCCAGGATAGTAAGTTTTGGAAGTAAAACTTGAAGGCTTAAGAAAGGACTAAAGGTTTGGTTTTTACAATTTTAGGAAATAAAATATTAATTTCCAAAGAAATCTGTAAACAGTCTTTGTGTGCAAAAAAATCACCCCAGCGTTCCAAATAAATAAATAAATAGTACCAATACCTTTCACCCTTTTCTCCTAGATTACCTATATGTATCAGACCTGGGAACCTCCCAGTTCAGTAATATGATTTTGTTAGATGGGTGTTCACGTTTATACTATTATGACCTTGTAAATAATATCTGTAGCTGCAATAGTTTACTACAATTTCTTGCACAAAGTTTTGTTTTTCTTGATGTCATTAATCACTTTTTCAAATGCTTCTTTCTTTTTTTTTAAGCTTTTATTTATTTATTTGATAGCGCTGCACGAGCAGAAGCAGTGGGGAGGGGGAGAGGAAGAGGGGGAAACGGGCTCCCCACTGAGCAAGGAGCCTGGGCCTGTCAGGGACTTGATCCCAGGACCGTGAGATCATGACCTGAGCCGAAGGCAGCAGTTTAACCGACTGAGCCACCCAGGCATCCCTCTTTTTCTTTTAAAAGGCTTATTTTTCTTCATACTCCTTTATTTTATTTTTATTTTTCTTCATACTCCCCAACTGTGTAACCTTCTTCTCTATATTTTCTTTTCTTTTATTTTAAAGATTTTATTTATTTATTTGACACACAGAGATTACAAGTAGGAAGAGAGTCAGGCAGAGAGAGAGAGAGAGGAGGAAGCAGGTTCCCAGCTGAGCAGTGAGCCCGATGCGGGGCTGGATCCCAGGACCCTGAGATCATGACCTGAGCCCGAAGGCAGAGGCTTAACCCATCGAGCCACCCAGGTGCCCCTCTTCTGTGTATTTTCAAGCACAGCAGGCACTTTATCATTTCACCATGACAATATTGCTCCTTCAGTCTTTTTTCTTTTTTTAAGATTTTATTTATTTATTTGACAGAGAGACAGACACAGCGAGAGAGGGAACACAAGTAGGGGGAGTTGGAGCAAACAGGCTTCTTGCTGATTGGGGCTCGATGAGGAGCTTAATCCCAGAACCCCAGGATCAAGGCCTGAGCCGAAGGCAGAGGCTCAGCTGATTGAGCCACCCAGGTGCTCCGCTAAATCAGTCTTAACTGCTCCAATCTAAGTTAGCTACGTTCAGGCCCACCCTCCTGTGGATTACTACAGCCTTTCCTGGTGTTGGATCCTCAGCTCTCTGAATCCCAAGACTTCCTCCCTTTTGTGTGTGTGCATATTTGGTTTTGTTGTTGTGTTTGTTTAGTAGATTTTAGAGTAGTAGCAAGAGCATCCAGGCAAAAATTACTAAGGTGATAGATAATCATCTCCAAGAGGATCCTCGTGGTTTTTACTATACTTATCTCTCCCGCCTGGTTTCTTTTCTTTTTTTTTTTTTTTTACAGAGAGAGAGATCTCAAGTAGGCAGAGAGGCAGGCAGAGAGAGAGGAAGGGAAGCAGGCTCCCCGCCGAGCAGAGAGCCCGACGCGGGGCTCGATCCCAGGACCCTGAGATCATGACCGGAGCCGAAGACAGAGGCTTAACCCACTGAGCCACCCAGGCGCCCCTCCCGCCTGGTTTCTGATTAGCTTCCAGGAAGCTGAGGATGAGGTAGCTGAGTTCCAGGAAGGAAGCAGATAACTGGGGAGGCAGAATTGTGGGCACAATTAGCCCAGGCTGGACGAAGAAACAGAGACTTTCAAGCTGGTGAGGAGACTGAAACATGAAGGGAAGCACTGAAGGCAGTTGTGGCCATAGATGCTGGCTGATGCCTAACAACAACAACAACAGAATAAGCTTTAAGTGAAATTTTGAAATAAAATATTTTCTTCCATGGAACCAGGTGGTTTAGAGTTTAGAATTTCACTTAGAAACTTGATAGATGTCTGTTTTCTAGCTATAATGTTTCTATAATTTTAGAGGCTGTCTGATTATTTTGACAGATCGCCTCATTCTACAGGACTTTAAAATTACATATATGACATACACATTATTTCATTATTGTTCATTTCCCCTCAGTTTTGGAGTCTCGTTTGGGTTAAAAAATTAGCTTTAAAAAGTAATTTTCAGTAGCAAAAAGATTAATAACCCTCTTCGTTGCTCTTTACTACCTGCCTTAGACGAATGCTTAGGAGTGTTTCTGTGTCTGGGGAGTGAATGGGTTTGGGGAAGATAATGGGGGACTTCAGGTAAGGGGTAAAGAATTGGACTCTTGGTGGTAGTTTGTACTGGCCTTACCCTGGACTGCATTCAGCCTGAGAACCCAGAGGTTCTCTTACCAAGTTCATGGTATTTGAGGCAGTGGTTTCACTATTTTGTTTCTCTTCAGAGAGAGAGACTTCCTTTCATTTTGATAGAGCAAATCTATTGTTTTCTGAGGAAGAATGAATATTTTGGGGCCCTGAATGTTGGAAAATATTTTTATTCTATCCACACAGTAAATTGGACATTAGGTCTTAGAATACTTTTTAAAATTTTTAAAAAAGATTTTATTTATTTATTTGACAGACAGAGATCAAAGTAGGCAGGCAGAGAGAGAGAGAGGGGGAAGCAGGCTCCCCGCTGAGCAGAGAGCGCGATGTGGGGCTCGATCCCAAGACCCTGAGATCATACCTGAGCCGAAGGCAGAGGCTGAACCCACTGAGCCACCCAGGTGCTCCAGGTCTTAGAATTCTTGAATGAAATAATTCTTCCCTCAAAATTTCATGCTTTCCTTCATTGTGTGTTAACTTCCAGTGATGCTTTTGAGAAGTTTAGGCCATTCTGATCTTAATCTGCTTCAATTATTTTATTAAACATTTTTTTCCCTTCGGTTTCCTCTTACTTCTTTCTAAAAGTTGGCCTTCTGGACTGCTATTCTTCCTTTTCTTTTTTATCTGCCCTATGCTGTTTTTGTTTGTCTAGTAAAAAACTAATTGAAAGCTCTGAGCATGTATGTTTGTCTATACCCAGCACTCATGGAGGGAGATATGAGTAGAACTTTTTCTTGAGAACCCCAGTGGAGTCTCATCCGCTTCCCTGCCCCCTACCGCCACACCACAGGCCAACATATGCATGATCATTAACATGGCAGGCCCTCACAGCCAGCTCATGGTGCAGAGTGGGAACAAGGGAGGGAATGGCTCCCACAGGTAGTGAGGTGAAGGGAGAGAGAGGCAGGAATTGACCCACCCCATCCTGGATACCTCCCACCCCAGCCCCTGAGCTTGCACCAGAAAGGGCCAAATTGGCCTGGCTAGGTTTTTGTGATAGATTCCAGATTCTGGGCAGCTGCCTTGGATCCTACACTCTATGCCCCATTAGGTGATCACTGTACACATGGCAGAGAAATGGGGTGCCTTTCTCCTTTCCTCCTAGGTGCTCCAGTAGGCCCTGAGGAAGAGGTACTGCCAGTGCTCACTCTAACCCCAACAACATGCCCAAGTCTATATTGGCCCTATAGCTGGAGTTAAGCAGACCGCAGACCAGGAGCAGAATCCCAGGTGGTCCCTGAGATGGGGACATGGAGGGACTCATTTGGACCTAGCTTGCCTCATCTTAATGCTTCTGCAAGAGTGTGCCATCTACCCCTCCATTTCTTTTCCCCAACCCTTGGGCTTGAATATTTTTATTCTAATAGATTAGTGTCCATTATTGTTTGAGGTTGGAAGAACACACTTCCTCCTTAAGTTCTTTTTCCAACTCTTACCAGAGGGCCAGCCTAAAGGGGGTGGAGAATCACAAACTTCTGCAGGTTTCTCTAGGGAAGAAGGAATTCTGTCACATCAGCTCCTGCCCTGGCCTTTCAACCATTTGTAACACGTACAATTCAATGGCATTGAATGTATTCACAATATTCTGTAACTATCACCACTCAAAACTATCATCCCTACCAGCCTGCCCTACAAATTTCAGACTTGCCAGCTACACAATCCCATAAGCCAATTCTTTGGAATAAGTCTCTTTATGTGTGTGTGTATGTGTGTGTGTGTTTGGTTCTGTTTCTTTGGTGAACATCGACTGATAGACTCCTTGACAGGACTTGATGACTTTCTTTTGTTCTCTAACTATACCTCATGCTTACCCCATCCTAGGACTTGTGACACAATATTACAACTGCTTCTTTTGTTTTTCTTCTCCTTTTGGGGACAGAGATTGTCTTTCAGGAGTGTACTCAGCATCTAGCAAAAAGTCTGTCAAACGGTAGGTACTGACTTTTTGATGAGGGAAGGAATGGCTTTAATTTCTTCTGTATGGCTGGTGGTTTTTAGGTTGGAAGTGAGGACTTGGGCATGAGGGAAATTTAGGGAGAGCTAGGATTTAGTCCTTACCAAGTACCCAGTTCTATCAAAGGCTGACTTCTCCTGAGAGAGAGAGAGAGACAGACACACAGACACACACAGAGAAGGAATGCGCACGTGTGCACGTGTGAATGTGTTTTTTAATGGGAAAAGTATGTTTTTATGTGAGTCTGTGGAAACTAGAGGATGATAATAGAGTTTCTGTGCAATTACCAGTGATTATCCTAGAGAAGAAACTGCAATGACTAGGCATTTCCGGATGATACCTGGTATAGTGGAAAGAAGCAGAAAGGTTCTAAGTGAGATAAACTTAAGCCTCCAAGTTTAAAAACACATTATAAAGCAATAGTTCTTTCTGCAATGGCCTCATATTTAGAATGCCAGAATCTTGAATTGTGTGGTGACTTTGGTGGGGGGGGGGGGAAACCTAGAAATTTCCAGCTATGGGAAAAAGCAGAAAACTTAGAAAAAGTTTAATTATATACAAAAATGTACCGATAAGTGATTAAGTGAACAGCATTAAACAATAAGAAAATATTTAATTTCTAAGATGAAAAATAACATTTATATTGGTTTATATCTTAAAACACAAATGAAATATTCTTTATCAATTAAAAAAAATACAAGAAGAATGATCAAACTTATACAACCCCCACTGAGTCCTTGCTCTTGTGTACGATTGGGGAAAGTTGATGAAAATGGGATGTCAAAGTCAGGTGTATACTCCTATATCAGGAGCACACACTAGGTGCTATAAAGGTGCCTAAAGTATAAAAGGTAATTTCAGGTCATTAAATAACTTACCCAAGCTCGATTTTCAGGAGTTATGGTCTTTTCTTGGTATTTCTGACCCTCTTAGAGGCAATCTGGCAGAGGTGCGACCGGAGTCAAAGGAACTTCATTCTCCAGTGTTAGCCCTTGACAAAAATTGCCCAGGTATAATATGTCATTGGTGCTACATCATCTTCACAAGGATTACTCACAGTGTTATGTATTGAATGTATGACCTTTGGAGCGAGTGGGCTACCATCTCCCAGGTCCTCATAGTGGCAGAGCAAATGTTAGAGGAAAGAAAAAGCCAAGTTTTCGCTTCAGTAATTCTTTGAAGTGTGCTGCAACATAGGAATGATCCAACCTGGCTGTGCTACTAGATGAGTGGAAAACTCTGAATTCTTTTTTATTTTTTTAAAAAAGATTTTATTTATTTGTCAGAGAGAGAGAGCACAAGCAAGGGGAGCAGCAAGCAGAAGGAGAACCAGGCTCCCTCTGAGCAAGGAGCCTGATGCAGGACTCGATTCCAGAAACCTGAGATCATGACCTGAGCTGAAGGCAGATGCCTAACTGATTGAGTCACCCAGTTTTAGAGTCCTGAAACTCTAATATAGACAAGGTGCCAACAAGGGATTGCCTTTGACTTTTTTTTTTTAAGATTTTATTTATTTATTTGACAGACAGAGATTACAAGTAGACAGAGAGGCAGGCAGAGAGAGGAAGGGAAGCAGGCTTCCTGCTGAGCAGAGAGCCTGATGCAGGGCTCGATTCCAGGACCCTGGGATCATGACCTAAGCTGAAGGCAGAGGCTTTAACACACTGAGCCACCCAGGCGCCCCTGCCTTTGACTTTTTGCTCTTTGTAGCATTTCTCAGCTTTTCACTTCTTCCCTTACTGTAAAAACTCTGCATTTAAGTTAGGAAAATGAAGCAGTTGAAAAAGAAAAGGAAAAGCAATTTTGATGTTCAAGAAACTCAGACCCTTTTTTAAGAAATTGCAAAAAGAAAAGAAGTTCTCTTTTCCAAGCAGCTTAATATAACAATTGACATGATGGAGCGGCTGACTTGAGAGGAGATTGCACAGTGTGTCAGTGCTGTAGGAGAAGAACAAGGGATGGGGAGGGAAGTGAAAAGAAAGTACCTGACCTTGACTGGTGGGCATCTATGAAGAGAAAGAGGATGAGGTAGACATGCACATCAGCTGGCTGGTTCAGGGTGTCTCCTTCCCACACCTGATTTAGAGGACTCTCTCACTGAAGAGATGGATGAAGAGATTGGATTCCAAAGTGATACAGATTTTGATTGGCAAAATGTGGCAGATTTTGGGGATGCAGGTGGATCCTTAATTGAGGTTAAGGTGCAAGAGGAAGAGAGAGACCCCCAGAGCCCTGATTTTGAAATTGAGGAGGAAGTGTTGTCATCAGTTGTATCAGATTCCAGGAGGGAAAATGAACTTCCTGATTCCCCCATATGATGAGTTTTTTACTCTGAACTTAACACCATTGGGGTTTGCATGTGATGACCCCCATTTGCTGGTAAACACCAGAGAAACAGAAACTGGAGTTGGAAAAACGACGCCTGGATATTGGGCCTGAAAGTCTGCAGGTAGAAAAGGAAAGCTTCAAGATCAGAGGGAGTGGCTGCAGATTGAAAGAGAAGTTGAGCTACAGTTCTTCAACCTTGACAATTCCTCTTTGGAAAATGAACTTGGCCAGGGACAAAAGTCCATACTTCAATCACAAGACATAGAAACAGAGAATTAAAACTTGAGAGAGAAGCTTACAACTGGAAAAAGATAGGTTGTAGTTCTTGAAATTTGAATCAGAGAAGATTCAGGTTGAAAAATAACACAAGTAGAGAAAGAGAGACTTCTAATTCAGAAGGAAGGACACTGGCAGTGATTTACCTCAGTCTCTGTTTAGCAAATGTTTGTAAACCGTAGGTTTTTCTCTAATATTGGGTAATATAAGATGGTTGCAGGATTAGCTATGTTGTTGTTTTTTTTTTTTTCCTATTTAATGTCAGTGTTTTCAATAGGAAAAAGATAGCTATGTGTGGGTAACTGTATACTTAAATAGTACATCACATAATTACATTACATTACAAATAACATTAAATAGTACATTACATAAACACCATGTGCCCTAGCATAAATAGTACAGCAGAAAATATTGAATTAGGAAAATTGCATAGAATCTTGTATAATCTGTGTACTCAGTTTACAATTATATCTATATAAAATTCTAGCTTTGTAGTTCTTTATGGGGGAGGGGTCTTTCTGACCCCCAGAAGACATTTGGCAACATCTGAAGACACTTTTGGTTTTCAAAATGGGGAAGTAGAAAAGGTTGCTACTGGTATGTAGTAGGGTAGAGGCCAGAGATGCCTGCCTATATCCGGCCATGCACAGGACAGCCCCCACAGAAAAGAATTATCCAACACAAAATCAAAATGTCAGTTTTGCTGAGGTTGAGAAACCCTTTCCTAGCCTGTCTACCTCTATAGCTTAGGTTTATAGTTTCAGAATATAAAAACCTCAGATATTTAAGATATTAAGGTAGTTACATGAATGACCAAAAGCTTCAACCATGTAACATTACTGTAGTATATTGAACATAGGAAGTGATGGAGATTATAGGTATTTTATTGCCATATTTCCAGCTATAAATAACCTGAGACTGAGAAAATGATACAAGGAACATCAGAGATTGTCTAAAAGGGGTCGCTTTGAAAAACAGTTCACTCATCTAGCTATTGATGCTTTAGATGCTTCTAGAGCACATACTTTTTAAGGTTTAGTTCCCTTTTTTCTTTGAATTAATCATCAGGGTTTTTTTTTTAGGATTTTATTTATTTGACAGAGAGATCACAAGCAGGCAGAGAGGCAGACAGAGAGAGAGGGGGAAGCAGGCTCCCCGCTGAGCAGAGAGCCCAATGCGGGGCTCAATCACTGGACTCTGAGATCATGACCTGAGCCGAAGGCAGTGGCTTCACCCACTGAGCCACCCAGGTGCCCACATCAACTTAGTTTAGATAGAAAAATTGTCATTTCAACCACGGACTGAAATATTATATTATATATATACATATATTTTTTAAGATTTTATTTATTTATTTGACAGACAGAGATCACAAGTAGGCAGAGAGTCAGGCAGGCAGAGAAAGAGGGGGAAGCAGGCTCTCCGCCGAGCAGAGAGCCTGATGTGGGGCTCGATCCCAGGACCCTGAGATCATGACCTGAGCCGAAGGCAGTGGCTTTAACCCACTGAGCCACCCAGGCACCCCTGAAATCTTATATTCACATACATATATATATATATATATATGCACTTATATTAAGTGAATGGTTGAAGCTAGTAAAAATGGTACCAATATAAAAATGGTACTAGCAGTCCATGAACTTGAAACCAGTAAGTGGTTATTTTTAATTTTTATTCACTTATTTTAAAAAATATTTTATTTTTTTATTTGAGAGAGACAGAGATAGCAAGAGAGAGCAAGAGCAGGAGGAGAGGGAGAAGCAGGCTCCCCACTGAGCAGGGAGCCCAACATGGGGCTTGATCCCAGGCCCCCAGGATCATGACCCAAGCCAAAGGCAGCCACTTAACCAGGTGGGCCACCCAGGTGCCCAAGTGGTTATTTTTAAATAAATATTAACGGCTATGTGGGAGTCAGAATGGGGGCTGGGGAAGCATGCCCTCTGTATCAGATAATGTTGATAATGATATGATGATAATGATGAAATAATGATAGTAGCTGATGAATGAATTACAGAAGCACTTATCACACACTATCTGATCTAATTTATAGAACAATTTTAAGAGTAGCATTATTATTCCTGAACTGAGGCGCAGAGAAGTAACACAGTAAGTGAAGGTCTGACCTCATATCATGTTGTATTTTGTCTTTGCCCCTCTGAGGAACCGCGTTTGTATCTTGAGCCCCTTTGGTATTTATTCTGAGACCAGGGGCTTGCTTAACCTGGTGATTTGCCTTCAGTCCCCTGAAGGTGCTTTTTCCATAATCCAGGTGATTCTGATGCACAGTAAAGTTGAGAATCACTGCAAGGGATCACTTTGAATTTTCTGATTTCTGGGGCTGATAATGTAGCTTTAATACAACTCTTCTGTTGACAGATACTACTTGGATTCTGCATTTGTTCCTTGTTAATTTAAGAATGTCTTGAAATCATATGTGCTATTTGAGTATGGACATATGAGAAAAAAAATTCATTTCTGCTTCATTACCTTGACTTTGAAGTAGTGTTATTTTTCCATACCCAAAATAAATGCTACTACCATAGAAATAAAATTTGCCTACACTAACTAAAAAACAACAACAAAGAGTATTACTTTTTTTTTTTTTTTAAGATTTTATTCACTTATTTTACGGAAAGAGAGAGAGATCTCAAGTAGGCAGAGAGAGTAGGGGCGGGAGAGAGGGGAGCAGGATGCGTGCTGAGCAGAGAGCCCGATGTGGGGCTCCATCCCAGGAGCCTGAGATCATGACCTGAGCTGAAGGCAGGGGCTTAACCCACGGAGCCACCCGGGCACCCCAAAAAGGAGTATTTCTAATTGCATCTTTTATTCTATTTTAGGTCTTTCTACTCCTGCTTTGTATCTCCTCTTATGGTCGAGATTCAAAAACACCGAAGTCCACTCTAAAGAAAGCTTTTTATCATCATCCACACATCCCACTTTAAATAATACAAGTAATAATTGTCAATATGGATGCATCTGGCTCCAGTATCCATATAGTATGTTATAGGTGTGAAAAGTAAATAATCGAAATTAATTATTTTAAAGGTAAAAGGAGCCACCAGCTGCTCTAGAATGCTAATTCCGAGAAAACTCTCATCTCAGCTTTTTGGAAGATATCTGTCACCTTCCCAGCCCCTGCATCACTCCCATCCTACCTTCTTTAGTCAAGAAAGTATTTACTTTTATAGCTAGTGACAAATGTTGGGGTGCAGGGAGTGCTTAGATGGTGGAAAAGCCTAGCCTAATAACACACTCAGGTGATTTAAAAGTTTTCAGCCGGGATGCCTGGGTGGCTCAGTTGGTTAAGTGGCTGCCTTCGGCTCAGGTCATGATCCCAGCATCCTGGGGTCGAGTCCCACATCGGGCTCCTTGCTCGGCAGGGAGCCTGCTTCTCCCTCTGCCTCTGCCTGCCACTCTGTCTGCCTGTGCTCGCTCTCTCTCTCTCCCTCTCTCTCTGACAAATAAATAAATTAAAAAAAATAAATAAAAAATAAAAGTTTTCAGCCAAAATAAAACCTGAGTGTATTAAAATACCCAATTATTTGCAACTTAATAGAGACACTCAATGCAAAAGGACATAAACATTCTCCAAGAAAAACAAATGAATTAGATAATAAGAAAGAAACTAAGCTGGAGTGACAGTGTTTAAATAATATCTAGTAGTCTTTAATATGAATGGCATTAAGCAGGAAAAGGTCTTTATGTGAGAACATAATGTTGATCATTTTGTACCACAATGTTCTCTTTAAGTCTCTTAACTATCCAGCTTTCTTGCCAACAGAACACAGTGGTGTATGGCAGCTAGAAAGGGGTCCCAAGATGGCAACCGAAATTCAGACAGATTTTGTAAATTTTCAATTCTGATTTCATTTTTAAAATTAAACTTTTTTATTTTGGGAAAACTGTAGATTCACATACAGTCATTGTTTTTTTGTTTGTTTGTTTGTTTTTGTTTTTTAAGTAGGCTCCACACTCATGGAACACAGCGCAGGGCTTGCACTGATAACCCTGAGTTCATGACCTGAGCTGAAATCAAGAGGTGGATGCTCAACTCATTGTGTCACCCAGGTGCCTCATAAACCCACATGTTTTGTTGTTGTTGTTGTTTTAACCCACGTTTTTTCGGCTGAATGTGAAGAAGCCTGCCCTAAGAGATAGTCCTAATAGTCAGCTGATGGGATTGGAAGTTACCAGAACATGGTCTTGGGAAAAGTCAGCTTAATTTCCACATCTATGAAGCTATAAAACACTGAAATCACACTCTCGTTGCATGAATCTAGGGCATCACTTCAAGCAACATGTTTTTTAAATGAATAATACTATTTAGAATCAGAAGTCTGGCCTATACAGGGGTACCTGGGTGCTCAGTTAAGCGGCTATTTCCGCTCAGGTCATGATCTCGGGGTCCTGGGATTGAGACCTGAATCAGGCTCCATGGTCCTCAGGGAGTCTGCTTGAGGATTCTCTTTCTCCCTCTTCCCCTATCCATGCTTGCTGGCTCTCAAATAAATAAATACATCTTAAAAAAAAAATTAATCTGGCCTATACATTTTGGGCCCAAGGGTCCAGGTGGGGCACTCATGAGTTCTGAAATTAGAGATTGAAAAGTTCCAGACTTCGGGGCTTCAAGGAGGGTGAACAGTAAGGGCACTTTAGCGACCCCATCCCGTGCCTTGCCCATAAGGAATTTCTTAATTTCCTTTTCTTCTTTGTTAAATTTCCTTTTCTGAGTCCCCGGAAGTTGTAGGGGTCTCAGTGAAATGAAGCTTCGGGGTTTGGCACAGGGGAAGTGGGACATTCCTTTGGAACGTGGGAGGCAGGAACTTGATTTGGCAGCTCCCCGGTGATCCTCACACCGTCAAGACTTGGATTTTCCTCTTTCCGGGTTCAGGCCCAATTACTTGTTTCCAGGTGAAGAGCTGACGTTGCCCTTGCCCCCACGCACTCCCAGCGCCAAGAGATTCCGGTGTGGAAGAAACGAGTCAACACGGGTGGAAACCCTTATAAACTCGGAGACAGCTGGGCCCACCCGAGCAGCGAAGAGGATAAAGTGACCGCGATGGTCACGTGCAACACCAACGCGCAGGCGGGCCGGCCTAGCGTGTTGAGTGGGAGACTGGGCCTCCAGGCAGGGGGGCGGGGCTTCCTGTGGGCGGGGCCCCTGTGGGCGGGGCCCGTCCGGGTTCCCGCCTCTCTGGCGCAGAGTCCCCCTACCCCCACCCCCGGCGACTCAGGCCTAGCCCAGGTTGGAGCGTGGTTAGTCTTGAGGCGCTCCAGATGGGGACGCTACCAGAACGAAAAGATATTCCACCATGGGTGAAAGCTCCCGAAGACTTGAAAGATCCCGAGGTGTTGCAGGTCCAGACGCAGCTCTTGGAGGCTCTGTTTGGTGAGTGAGCCCAGCAGTCCTGACCTGGGTGCCCTGACCCGGGCGTCTTGGTCTCCGTGGGCCTGAGCGCTCGTTTTCTTCTCCAAACAGGCCCAGCGGGATCTCGAATCCCGTACATCGAGCAAGTGAGCAAAGTCATGCTCGAGCTAAAGGTTCTGGAATCCTCGGACCTCACGGAGGTCGTGGTTTATGGCTCTTACTTGCACAAGCTCAGGGCCAGGTGGATGCTCCAGTCCATGGCCGAATGGCACCGCCAGCGACAGGAACGAGGTGAGAGGCCTCTCGACGAGGTGCTTTGGCCTGGGGACGCGTGGGTAGTTTTACTTACTCTCCTGTAGCCCTTCTCTCCTCCTCCCCTCCCCCCAGCGCCCCGCAACCACCACCCGCACCTCAGGCTTCAGCAGGGGCGTCCCTCCCTGTCTGGGCTTCCCTTGAGATGATGAAATCTCATGAAGTCTGTTGGTTCTAGAGACCCTGTTGGAAAACCAGGATGTGAGGCGGCCTGGCCTCATAGGGAAGTGTTACCCGAGACCTGATCCCAGTTCTTACCCTCCCTCCCAACACTCCTCCTCGCCTACTGGGGGATACTGGAATGGGCTCAGCGGCCCCACCTTCTGACGTTCCCAAGAATCCCAGGTGCCGAATGCCAGGCTGAGAAGTCCCAGAAAGGAACGCTGAAAGAGGCTGAGAACTGTCCAGGCCCTTACCCTCCCCCCTCACGCACACTTGTTGCTTTCTGGTGCAGGGATGCTCAAACTTGAGGATGCCATGAAAGCCCTAGAGCTAGGTCCTTGGATGAAGTGAAGCCAGTTTGCAACCCGCGTACCTGGAATCAGGATTTAAAGAGTAAACTCTGTCTCCAGAGGTGAAATGCATGTGGTCTGGTTGAAATTCTGCTCCAGTCTGACAAGGAAAAACCAGCTGATTTTTGGGTCTCCGCCTTTGTCTCAGTCCTAATGTGGCTCCCCCCCTCCCAGGTTTGCTAATTAAAGAATAAAATTTTAAATAAGTACCTCCTTGATGTTTGAAGTACTGGAGATAACATCACAGCCAAGGTGGCCCTTGAGCTTAACCCTTAAATAAAACCATCAAAGCTAGAAAAAGGTCCCAAGAGTACACATGGTTAGGGTTTAAAAGGTATAGGAGTTGGGTTCTGAGATGCAGCTTTGATCAAAACCCAGTCAGTTTTAGGGGAAGTGTGATATTGTCTGGAACTGACCTCGATTCTTTTTTTTTGAAGAAGAATTTATATATTTGTCAGAGCACAGGAGCAGGGAGAGGGGCAGGCAGTGGGAGAAGCAGGCTCCCTGCTGAGTAAGCAGAAGGGAGACACTTAACCAACTGATCCACCCAGGCATCCCTGACTTGGATTACTTAAAAAAAAAACTCTATAATAGGTACATGTGTAAAAGTGAAACCAAATTATTCTCCAAAACATAGAAATTCCAGTACCTTCTCAGTGTAGTAGTTTTATATACTTGTAAGCTTAATAGAAGACCACTAGCAGATACGCAGAACTGTGGACTAAGGGGAGAATACTTGTTGCTATATTGGAATAAACAGCATTTTCTTAAATACTAATATTTACATTTACTTACAAATTTTTAATAGATACATTCATTTTTATTAGATACATTCTGGGATTCAGAATCCCAAAATGATAAAAAAAAAAAAGGTCTCTCTCCTACGCATTTACAAGATTATAAAAATTATCTGCATAATTATCCATTTATGCTCCTATTTCTACTCTCCAGAAATAAAAAGCTTTATTTTCTTGGGTACTCTTCCAGAGTTTTAAAAATACGTTTACAATCATAAATATAGATTCTTTCCATCCCTTGTAGTTGGCGATGATTCCATTTCATCGGTCACCTACCAAAAGATTTTTGGGTTGTTCCCAATCTTTGGCTTTCCGTAGCTGTGGTGAATACCATGAAGGTCACTGTTTTGCAAGTGTGCAGGTACTCTGTAGGTCCATAAAGAGAGGGGAAATTGCTGGTCCAGAGAGAAAATTGTATATATATATAATGTTGCTAGATACTACCAAATTGCCTCTTCCACAGGGGTTGAAATAATTTTTACACCCAGCAGCAGTATATGAGATTGCCTGTTTCTGCACAAGCTCACCCAGAGATGAGTGGCAAACTTTTTTTTTTTTCTTTTTTTTTCTGCTGAACTATTAGGTGCAGTCTTCCTGAGTTAGCACTCCTTGCTTGAGCCCACTTTATGGACCAGCAGTTGTGGCTCCCTCAAACTGCCCTGAGCTAGTGCACCCTTAAGTCTGTTGGCAATGAGTGTGTGTGAAAATGTAAACTGGAGAGTTGGAATTCAAATTCTGCCATGCGAAAGAAATACAAAACTTCCTTGCCCTGGAGGCCTGGAATTTCTGCCCTAAGGGCAGTGCTTCCAAGTGTAGGAAACAGCTCCAGGTTAATCTGTGTCAAAGTAACAAAATTTGGAAATTTAAGCATATGCCATAAATTCTGTGTGTGCCCTGGACTTAAGGTTTTTCAGCCTTAAAAAAACAAACCACAAAACTTTGAGAAAATTCACAGGAAAGGTTTTGGAATCTGAAGATTAAAAAAAACTGTCTTGGGGTTTTTCCCTTTTTCCTTTGGGGTTTTTGCCTTTTTCTCCCCCTTGAGATTTAAGCTTTTGGCCTGTTTTCTACCAATGGTAAGTACAGGATTAAGAGCAGCAAAGCTGCTTTCATTGTAATGGAAATGGCGTCTGCTCTAGGAAGGGCTGACAATAGCACTGACTAGATTTAGGGGGGGAGGTAAATCTAGGGCGTAGTCAAGGAAAGCCCGGATTGCTTACAAAACAATAAACAAAAAGCATAACCCAGTCTAGAAAATCCTCTGGCCCCAAAGGCGTTCACCATAGATGCTGACTGAGAGCCTCAGGCCTGCCAAGAACTCTACCAGGCTCTGCATTTAGTGACTCACCTAATTATTTAAATATTGTCCCCTTTTTACGGATTAGGAAAACCAAGGCTCATCAATCACCCCCCTTCCTCACGATTCATATTTTCACATTTAAGTATGTATATAAATTTTGATGGTCACAGGAAACTGCATGGAGTGGGGAAGGGGTATAGACGCTCCTGGGTTGTCCTGGAGCAGATAGCCCAAGCAGGCCTCCCACCTGTGGGCTTCTGGGGAGGCAAGGCAGGACACCTGGTAACCCCTGTGTCTGGGGAATGGGGCCCCCAACCGCCAAGTGTTAGGAGGATTCTGAGGGTGCTTGAGACTGGACCTGGGGGTGGGGGCGGCGGGTCAGGGAAGTTACCCCCAAGGAAGGCAGTTCTGGGTGAGAGCCAAGTTAGGTGTCCGCAGTCAGCCTGTCCAGGGGAGGGGACTGGAAGAGATGTGCAGCCCCATAGAGAGATGTTGGGAACCGGTGCTGGGGCGGGAGCAGATTGAAGGAAGGGCTGGAAAGGGAGGAAGCCTGGTCCTCCCAAGGCCTCATAGACCACACTAAGAGGGGGAGTAATCACCCAGGGCATTGAAGCCAGTGGTGAGTTGTCTAAGAAGCTCTAGTCCCTCAGAACCACTCAGAAATGTAGTTCCTGACTCCCCTCGAGCTAGGATCTTAGTTAACATCCTGATTCCTCTCTACTACTCCCTCTGCCTTGCCTCCCCACGGCTCCCATTAATCCAGAAACTTTACTGAGGGTCTCTGCTTTGCCCCTCCCAGGAACCTTGCTCTAGAGAGAAAACAAAAATGAGACGTGACCAGGGAGCATTTTCGGGATTTCAGGAAATCTTTCCAGAAAACCAAGTGTCTGGAATGTTACTTACCTGAATGAAATCTGAAACATTAAATTGTATGGTTAACTAATCAGGAAGAAGAGGTGGTCTCTGGCTCATGGAATTTGGGAATTAGAGTTTGTCCAGAGAGGGGCGGCTCTAGCAGGCCCTATAGCCATGTTTTGGAATCACGCAGCAGTTTTGGAAGTACCAGATTATCCTAATTTGACTCCAACAATCAAAAACTGGACCTAATTTCATGGGATTTTCCCCCAACTTTAATAGAAAGCATAGTTATTGTCATTGCATTGGGGATATCTAGGATTTAACTTTATTAAAATGACAAGTTAAATAGTGTTCAGTTGTGTTGCTGAAAAAGGAAAATGAAATGTCTAGCCTTCAAGGACTTCTAGCCTGACCAGCTATAGGCATGGGACTTTAGTGAGGGTCAAGAACAAAGAACTAGAGTGGGGTGAAACAGCGTTTTGGGTCTGAAGAAAGGAACTAAAAGGGAGAACAGATGAATAATTCCTCTCTTCTTGAGGCTTTAGGAAATTTTGGGCCACAGGGTCCGAGGGTCATCTGTGGTGAAGGGTGGGAATAATCCAGTGCTGGTGCCCGGAGCCATTCCCTATGTTCAGGATGGTGGCCTTGTGGGTGGGATGGGCCCATGGAGCAGGGGACATGTGGGTGGTGAGAAGATATGAATTGCCCAGCATGGTTCCTTCTCACTCCCATAACCTGACTTTTCAAAAGGATTACTTTGGATTGACTTTTTGGCTTTTTCGCACTGGGTGATAGATTTTTGTAACACTGGAGAAAACTTGTCTAGATTGACTCAATAAATGATTTTACTCCAACAATATTATAATACGTTGTAACACATGTAATGAAAAAGCACTTCCATATCTTTATTTTCATTAATCCACAGAACATCACTGTTGCCCACTTTAGCAGTGAAAAAATCCAAGTGGAAGGAGGTCACTGGTCAGCAATAGCAGCTTTACCTGAGAACTTGTTAGAAACACGCATTTTTAGATCCACCTCAGGCCTACTCAATCAGAATCTGGGGCCTAGCAACGTGTGGTTTAACAAGCCACGAAACTTGAGAGTCATTGGTTTAAAATAAATTAATTTGGTTACTCTGACTCTACCTCCATTTCTAGATCAGTTGAGAGGGAATGAGGGTTCTCAATTCTTTTTTTTTTTTTTTAGGGTACTCAGTTCTTATTTTGGCTTCCTGGACCCAATTCAACAAATTAATGTGTGTGACCACCACCTCCCCAGCAATTCTCAAGAGGCCAGTTTCCAGACTATTAGGTCTGTCAGCCTTAAGTGCTCTTCCTACTCCCATCCATCGTTCTTGCCCCCACCATACACACATGTCATTCTAAATTGGTACCTGTCTTAAGCAACCTTAAGGAATTTAAAATTTGTCATTACCTCTTCAAAAACTTCGGTAAGCATAAAGTTACATGTCGTGCTTATTTAATGCAGATTTTCATACCTACTCTCAGATCTTTTAACTTCATAGTTCTAGGTGAGAATTTCTACCTTTCACCTTTGATATTTTGATTATTAAATATTGTGGTGTAGACCTCTTTGGGATTATTCTCTTTTTTTTTTTCAAAAATTTTTAAGATTTTGTCTGTGAGAGTGAGTGAGCACAAGGTTGGGGGGCTGGTGGGGCAGGCAGAGGGAGAAGCAGGCTGCCAATGAGCAGGGAGCCTGATGTGGGGCTCAACCCCAGGACCCTGAGATCATGACCTGAGCTGAATGCAGAGGATTTAACCCACTGAGTCACCTCAGCGCCCCTTCTTTTCATGTTTAGGAGCTATTTTTATTTTCTTTGAAATGACTTGTCTTTTGCTCTTTTCTGTTGCATTGTCTTTTTTTTTTTATTGATTCATAGGGGATGACTTATTAAAATATATATATATTCAGTCCTTTGAAATATGTATTATATTATATTATGTTATATTATATTATATTAGTCCATGCAGATCAACCCTCCAGGACACAGAATGGGGCAGAGAAGGGAGGAGAGTGGATACAAAGGTGTGGAATGGTGATATCCAGTGCAGAGCCAGAACCCGATAGGAGAGGTTTGAAGAATGAAGTGCACCCAATATATATCCCTTTGGTTTGTAAGAGGGTAGCAGAATAGTCTAAGGTAAATGAAGAGTGGGATAACAGAATGCTTTATTAGTAGAAAACTACACAAGTAATCGGCAAAGTTCTATATTATCCCCTTTCTTTCCTTAATACATGCTGTGGGTAATGTCCTCAATTTTGCCCCATGGGGCCAAGGCTCCTTTACCCTAATTTAATGTGCTTTAGGGTTAGTGACTGACGCTAACATCACCCTTTGGAAGCTACAGTAGAAAAGCCGTCTGTGAACTAGGCAGCAGCACTGACGTCAAGGATTAACGTCACAGAGCAAGTGAGGGTACAGGGAGCTGGCTGTGTCTTGTATGGGGTATCTGGTAACATGCCTTAGTTTAATTACTACTTTTACTTATTTTGAAATTCCAGTTATCCCACATTTGGCCAGGTTAGCCTTCTGATAATGATTATGTTTCTTTTAGCTATATGCCCATCACTTTTCCCCAAGTATTTACTTACTTTCTGGCACAACAAGATGTTTCAGGCATATTTTGTACCTTCTGTGTTCTAGTCCTGGAAGCAGTCATTTCTGTAAGGATTCCTGCTTCCTTTTAGTTGGGAGTACTCTTTAGAAACCAGGCTCTGTGTTCTGGGTGTGCACTTGCTATTATTGTAGGGCGGGAAAACTTTTCCCTTCTTCCCTTCTGGGTTCTTTGGCTTCTCTACTAATTAAATTGACATAAGACAGATTAATAGGAGAAAAACATTTAATTTCATACACACATGAGATATGAGACTCAAAGAACTAACCAAAACAGGTAGGTTTTACATATCTGATTCAGACAAAGAAACAATAAATTTGTGAATAATTGATGATTGATAAGACAAAGAAGTTTGTGCTTGGGGTGGTAAATTAGTGAAAAAGTCACAGGGTTGGTTTATACAGTGTTCTTGTTCCTGAATTCCCTGTCCCTGGTGCTAAGGGTATGTCTTTCCTTCCTGGTATAGGGAGCGTAAGAGTAGGAGATGCATTTTCTGCTTTCAGGAAGGCAAAGGAGGGTGAGAGTGTCCTTCTTGCACTGGCTGTTTAAGTAACTGATTCAAAATAACCAGTCTGCCCAAGAGGCATATTTTGGGTCTGCCTGCTCTGAACCCCGTCACTGTCGATGTGTATGGGGGTGTGTGTGTTCTTTTAAACATTTCTTTCTCCACTCAAAAGATTAACAGTAAGTTCTAGAAATCACTTTAAATAAATAATGAGAGCTTCCTCACTTTTTTGGTTATAGTTGCATAATAGTCCATTATGTGCCAATAATATAGTTTATTAAGCCACTCCTCTATTTGGGCATTTATGTAGTTTTCAAAATAGTGCAGCAGTAAATAATGCTGCAGTAAATACCCACGTGCATGTGTGTATTTGTATTCCTGGATGTGATATCTTCAGAGTAAATTTCTGGAAGTGGGATTGCTGAGTTAGAGAGTCAATGCATATGTAGTTTTATTAGATATTTGTTAAAGTCTCTTCTGTAAATGTGGTGCCACTTTGTGTCCCTCTCCCCACAGCAGAATATAAGTGTAACATATACACATAACAGTATATATACATATATACATAACAGTATATAAGCATGTTTTCCTAAAGCCTTACATTCTGAGTGTATTATCATACTTTTGAATTTGGGGATAAGAAATTGCCGCTCACATGCTCCTGGGGTGGCCAGGAAGGCCTGCCAGATCTTTGTGAGAAATCTCCCATTTTGGTTTTACATGGAAGATGCTCAGAGATAAATTCAAGGAATGTGGCCATGTGCTGTATGCCTACATCAAGATGGAGAATGGAAATCCAAGGGATGTGGTACGGTTAAGTTTGAGTGGCCAGAGGTGGCTCAGAGAGCCTGCTGGATGGTGAATGGGATGAAGCTGACCGGCCGAGATTGATGTTCAAATCAACAGAAATGCTTAACAGTTGCCTTTTAAAAACACCGGTACCAGGGGCCTGGGTGGCTCAGTCTGCCTTCAGCTCAGGTCATGATCCCAGGGTCCTGGGATCAAGTCCCACATTGGGCTCCCTGCTCAGTGGGGGGCCTGCTTCTCCTTCTCACTCTCCCTCGGTGCTCTCCCTATCTCGGTCTCAAATAAATAAATAAATAAATAAATAAAATCTTTATAAAAACAAAACAACGGGGATGCCTGGGTGGCTCAGTTGGTTGGGCGGCTGCCTTGGGCTCAGGTCATGATCCCAGTGTCCTGGGATCGAGTCCCACATCGGGCTCCTTGCTCAGCAGGGAGCCTGCTTCTCCCTCTGCCTCTGCCTGCCACTCTGTCTGCCTGTGCTCACTCTCTCTGACAAATAAATAAAATCTTTAAAAAAATATTAAAAAAAACAAAAAAACAAAACGACAACAAAAAACATTGACAGCAGACCATTGAATTTGTATTTTTGTTTGTTAACCTTCTAATATGTTGGCTGGATGTATAAAGATGTTTAAAAAATTCACTTGCTTTTTGGAATAATTTGAATTATTTTTTTAATTACTGGGGTTCCTTTTGACTGTTTGCATTGCGATTACAGTGTGTGTAATTTTTTTGTAGTTGTGGCATCTTGTTGACATTGAATATGACTTTGATAATAAATACCGGTTCCTGAAAAAGAAAAGAAGAAATGGCCTCTCAGTGTATTTTTATTTTTATTTTTTATTTATTTATTTATTTATTGTTTAAAATTTATTTATTTGTCAGAGAGAGAGGGAGAGAGAGCGAGCGAGCACAGGCAGACAGAGTAGCAGGCAGAGGCAGAGGGAGACGCAGGCTTCCTGCTGAGCAAGGAGCCCGATGTGGGACTCGATCCCAGGATGCTGGGATCATGACCTGAGCCGAAGGCAGCCGCTTAACCAACTGAGCCACCCAGGCGTCCCGTCTCTCAGTGTATTTTTAGTTTGCATTTATTATGAGTAAAGTTGAATATCTTTTCATAAGTTTAAAGGCTATTTTAATTTGTTTCCTGTAAATTGTGCCTTTGCTCATTTTCTATCAGATTTTTGGTCCTTTTCCTTGAATTTTATTTTATTTTATTATTATTATTTTTAAAGATTTTATTTATTTATTTGAGAGAGAGGCAGTGAGAGAGCATGAGCGAGGAGAAGGTCAGAGGGAGAAGCAGACTCCCCGTGGAGCTGGGAGCCTGAAGTGGGACTCGATCCTGGGTCTCCAGGATCATGACCTGAGCCGAAGGCAGTCGTCCAACCAACTGAGCCACCCAGGCGTCCCTTTCCTTGAATTTTAAAAGTTCTTTATATATTAGGGATGTTAACCCTTTGTGATATATATATATATATTGCAGATGTTTTCTCCCAATTTGCTGTTTTCTTTTGATATTATGGCATTTTTTGATATTCAGTTTTACCTATTTTTATGAAGTGAAAGTTACCAATATTTTCTTTTGTATCTGAATTTTTAGCTTTAGGAAGTTTTTCTCTATATTTAATTTATAGAGGAATTCACTCATGTTTTCCTCAACTTACATAGTTACCTCGACTTACATAGTTTCCTAGGACTTACATAGTTACCTTTTTAAAAAAAAAGATTTTACGTATTTGCCAGAAAAAGAGCACACACAAGGAGGGGAGGGGCAGACGGAGAGGGAGGGGATAGAGAATCTCAAGCAGACTCCCTGCTGAGCACAGAGGCCCATGTGGGGCTCCATCTCACCACCCTGAGCCAAAAATAAGAGTCTGTCACTTAACCGACTGAGCCACCCAGGTGCCCCTGTAGTTACCTTTTTAAAATTTTTACATCTTTTATCCATTTGCAGTCTATTCTTGTTTTGTGATTTGAATGGATCTTGTTTTCTCTCTTTGCAAATGGTTATCCACTTGTTCTTTTTTTTAAAGATTTTATTTATTTATTCATGAGATAGAGATAGAGAGAGAGAGAGAGGCAGAGGCTGAGGGAGAAGCAGGCTCCCCGCTGAGCAGGAAGCCCAATGCAGGACTCAATCCCAGGACCCCGGGATCATGACCTGAGCCAAAGGCAGAAGCTTAGCCATCTGAGCCACTCAGGCACCCTCCATTTGTCCTAATCTATGGATAGGAAAAGTCCATCTTTGTCCCAGTGATCTGATTTTATCACAGTCTAGATATCTGTATGTTGTTGCATCTACTTCTGGACTGTCTCTTCTGTTTTACTGTCTATTCAGGTTGTGATACCGCCCTTTTTAAATTATGAAGTTATGTAGTACATTTTAGTCTCTGATGGGGCTTGGCTCCACTCAGTTCTTCCACTGCACTGTTTTCCTAGTTTTTTTTCTATTTTCCTAGCTATTCTTGTGTATGAACTTCAGTTTCAGCTTTTCTAGTATTAGAAAAAAGCATATTAGTATTTTTTTTTCATAACTTGAAGCCATTGTCAAGAATTTCCGTTGCTTTTCCCCTAGAATTACGTTTGCTTGTACTTAGGGAAGTTAATCTTTTGTATGCATTTCCTTCCTTCGTAGCTTTTCCCCTTCCTTCCTTCCTCCCTTCTTTCCTCCTTCCTTGTGTGTTTATATAGTGGTTGTCCTCTTCCTTGCAGATGTGTAGGTAGCTTTGTCAGTTGTTTAATTTTTCCCCCGAACCACAACAGAAAATGCTGTGGCCATGATTCTTCTCGGTGAAGGCATAGGGGCACCATAGATCTGTATAAAGGACCCTTCCCTTGTTTCATATATATGAATATTTTTCCCCCTGATCCTCTGTCTTCACATTGATTCCAGGTTCCTAATCAAATGTGTCTCATATAAGACCTTGTAAAAATATTGCACGGCTTTGTGTACGTATATGATAAAAATGTACACCAGTGGTACTGATTTGATTCTCGCTTACTTTTAAAATCCTTAAGATCGTCTGGGCATATCTTTAGTTAATTGCTTTTGACTTCTGCTTGTCAGGTGTCTGCTTGTTGGGTAAGATGACTCACCACTCATCTTTTACCCTAATGATGGACATTTAGATTGCTTTTAGTTCCTACTTCCACAAACAGTGCTGTTATGAACATCTTTGTACATGCCCCCTTGTGGATATGTGGGGAAACGTCTCAGGCAATTAGCTGGTAGTGTGTTTCCTGTGCTGTAGGTTGTGTTCATACTCTCACACTTAACTTCCCTAAATGCTGCTGGGTTGTACACCAGAATGGTCACACCAGTCTTAATTTCCACCAAAAGTGCACATACGTTCCAGGTTCTTCACATTTTCACAAAAATGTCACACACTCAGGGCTTTTTTTTAGCTAGTCTGATATGAATAGAATCTTATGGTGCTTTCTGAAATAAATTCCTTTCTTGTTTCACCACAAACCCCACCCCAAAACAAAACAAAGAATTTTACCGTGTTTTGTTTTCTCTTTTTCTTGTCCTCATCTCCTAAAACTAGTCAGTCTTAAAGCTTAGCCAGGTTTTGCCTCTTTGTCAGATTTTGCCTGAATTGCCTCTTCTTTTCCATGCTTTCTTCCACTTTCCGAGGTCAGGCCCTCAGCACTCACTTTGAGCTTGCTGTTCGTGCTGTGATCGAACTGTTCTGTCTGCCTCCATGTTTGGCTCCATCATATCCGACCACATTGCCACCAAATCTGATCCCATTTCAACAGCTTAAACTCTTTAGTAGCAGTGGCATCCAGTCCCACAGTATAAAACCCAACCTTCCCAGCATTATATTATATTGAAATTATTTGAATACTTATTTTCTATTGGCTCAAAAGCACAAAGATGGAAACCGTGTCTAATCATTTTTGGGGCTGGCACATTATACAGTTTCACTCAATAGCACTTAATTTATGTCTCGAACTCAACTCTTTTTTTTCCTTGCCTGTCTTGTGCTCCCACCATATTCACCCTACTAGTCTGAGTCACTGTGCTGGTCTCTTCAAGACAGCCAAGGATGGTTCTGCTTCAAGAAACCTAGAGGAAATAGGTGCCTTTGCTTCTCTTTCTGGGGAAGTGCAACCCTTTTTTTTCTGAAGACACTTCTTGCCCAGAGGACCTAGAGTAACCAGCCAGCATCGTGCCTCAAGACTATACAAGCCAGGTACCACGCTCTTCATCACCAGGTTCTAAAGGTTACAGGTCAGGCTCTCAGTGGTACTTTGAAGTTTCTCTCACTTTTCTCTATCAAATCTCTGCCAGTGATCAAGCTTCCTTTTATAACCTCAAGGTGGGAAATGTGCTGAGAGCTGCCACACCTACTACCTTTTTTAAAAAAGTCTTTATTTTTTAGAGCAGTTTTAGGTTCACAGTGAAATTGAGAAGTACAGAGAATTCCCGTAAACCCCCTACCACATAAACGCACGTGTGCACGTGTACATGTGCACATGCACGTGCACACACACAGAATTTCCCTATTAACATCCCTTAACAGAGAGGTACAGTTGTTAAAACTGATGAACCTACACTGGCACACTTTTATCACTGAGAAACTCCATAGTTTAAATTAGGGTTCACTCTGGTGTTGTTTTGACAAAAGTATAATGACATGTATCCACCATTATAGTATCATACAGAATATTTTACTTCCCTAAAAATCTGTGTTCTGCCAATTAACCCCTCTCCCCTCCTTTACTCTCGGCAACCGCTTACCTTTCTATTGTCTCTTAGTTTTACTTTTTCCAGAACGTCATATATTTGGAATCACACACTATGTAGCCTTTTCAGGTTGGCTTCTTAAATGTGGTAATGTGCATTTAAATCTCCTTCATGTCTTTTCATGGCTTGATGGCTCATTTATTTTTAGCACTGAGTAACATTCTATTGCCTGGACATACCACAGTTTATCTATTCACCCACCGAAGGACGTCTTGGTTGCTTTCAAGTTTTGGCAATTAAGAATAGAGCTGCTATATCTATGTGTAGGCTTTTGTGTGGACAAAGGTCTTCAGCTTCTTTAGGAAGATAAAAAGGAGCATGATTATTGGATCATCTGGTAAGAGTATGTTCACTTTTGTAAGAAACTGTCAAGTTGTCTGACAAAGTGGCTGTACCACTTCCCATTCCCATCAGCAATGAATGAAAGTTCCTGTTGTCTACTTTTTTTTTTAAGATTTTATTTATTCAGGGCACCTGGGTGGCTCAGTGGGTTAAAGCCTCTGCCTTCGGCTCAGGTCATGATCCCAGGGTCCTGGGATCGAGCCCCACATCGGGCTCTCTGCTCAGCGGGGAGCCTGCTTCCTCCTCTCTTCCTGCCTGCCTCTCTGCCTACTTGTGATCTCTGACAAATAAACAAATAAAATCTTTAAAAAAAAAAGATTTTATTTATTCATTTGACAGAGCAAGCACAAGTCGGGGGAGCAGCAGAGGGAGAGGGAGAAGCAGGCACTCTGCCAGGCAGGGAGCCCAGTGTGGGGCTTGAGCTGAAGGCAGATGCTTAACCCACTGAGCCACCCAGGCATCTCCGTTGTCTACATTCCTGCTAACATATGTTGTTTTCAGTGTTTCTGATTTTGGCCTTCTTCATAGGTGTGTCGTGGTGTCTCGTTGTTTTAATTTTCAACTCATTAATGACACTGATCTGAATCATCTTTTCACATGCTCATTTGACATCTGTGTATCTTCTTTGGTGAGGTGTCTGTTTAGATGTTTTGCCCTTTTTTAAATCAGGTTGTTAATTTTCTTTTTTTTTTTTTTTTACATTTTCTTATTTTTGAATTTTAAGAGTTTTTGGGCGCCTGGGTGGCTCAGTGGGTTAAGCCGCTGCCTTCGGCTCGGGTCATGATCTCAGGGTCCTGGGATCGAGGCCCACATCGGGCTCTCTGCTCAGCAGAGAGCCTGCCTCTGCCTGCTTGTGATCTCTCTCTGTCAAATAAATAAATAAAATCTTTAAAAAAAAAAAAGTTTTTTTATATTTTGGTTATAACTCTATCAGATATGTCATTGGTGGATATTTTCTTCTAGCATCTTTCACAGAGCAGAAGTTTAAAATTTTTTTTAGAAGTTTTAAATTGTAATGATGTCTAGCTTATCAACTATTTCTTTCATGGATTGTATATCACTGACACCACCAATATATACAATGGAATACTATTCAGCCATAAAAAAGAGTGAAATCTTGCTACTTGTGACAACATGGATGGACCTTTAGGGTATTATGCCAAGTGGAATAACTCAGAGAAAGGCAAGTACTCTACATTTCACTTGTAAGTGGAATCTAAAAAACAAAACAAAACAAACAGAAACCAAACTCCTAGATACAGAGAACAGACTGGTGGTCACCAAAGGTGAAGGGTGAGGTTGAGCAAAATGGGTGGATGGTATCAAAAGGTACAAACTTCTAGTTATAAAATAAATAAGCCATGGGGCTGTAATATATGGTATGGTGACTATAATCAATAATAATACTATTACATGTCTGAAATTGAAGAAAGCTAAGAAAGTAGATCTTAGAAGTTCTCATTACAAAAAAAAATTTGTTGTGCTATGTGTGATAAGAGATGTTAACTAGAATTATTGTGGCAACTATTTTTCAATTTGTACAGATATTGATTCATGTTGTATACCTGAAACTAATACAATGTTATATGTCAGTCATACTTCAGTAAAAATAAGTAAATAAAAACTCATTACAGACTGATGGTCACCTAAATTTTCTATGTTATCTTCTGGGAGTTTTATGGTTTTGTGTTTTATTTAGTTCTGTGATGCCTTTTATGGGGGAGGGGCATGTGGTTATTTGATTCTTTCATAACTATTTGCTGAAAAAATGGTCTTTTCATCATAGTGTTTCTTTTGCCTTTTTTTTTTTAAGATTTTATTTATTTATTTGACAGAGATCACAAGTAGGCAGAGAGGCAGGCAGAGAGAGAGGAGGAAGCAGGCTCCCTGCTGAGCAGAGAGCCCGATGCGGGGCTTGATCCCAGAACCCTGTAATCATGACCTGAGCCAAAGGCAGAGGCTTTAACCCACTGAGCCACCCAGGAGCCCCTTCTTTTGCTTTTTTTGTAAAAAATAAGTTGACTATACTTTTTGTGAGTCTATTTCTGGACTCTCTGTTCTATTGATCTATTTGTCCATTTTTTTGGACAATCCTACCCTGTCTTGATTACTGTAGCTTTATAGTAAGTCAGTTGAGGTACCCAGCTGCCCTTATTTATTTTGTAACTGGAGGTTTGTACCTTTTGACACCCTCATCCATTCTCCCACCTCCTTTCCATGTCCCTCTAGCAACCTATCATTTGTTGAAAAGAACTCCTTTAAGTTTTAGGTATTTGAAACCTATATAAAAAATCATTATCTAAAGAAAAGTGGGCATCTTGTATTGTATCTGGCAATCCTGGCTAGGAGGATTTATTGCTATTCCAGACCCTTTTCTTTGCAAGGGTTTCCTGTGAAGGACTATTTCTATCAATATACTTCTATATTGCAAATAGCCAATTCTCTCTTTGTATTTGGTTGGCGACCAATTCTACAATACGGGGAAGATCAGTCAACTCTTCTTGGCCATCTTTTGAGACCATTGCTGAAAAGCACGAGCACTGCTATATTGAACATTTGGCTACTCCTGTTTTACCTACTGCCCATTTCATCTAACATGGACATTCCACCCTTTCTGAAGAAGGTTCACATCTGGGGCGCTTGAGTGGCTCAGTTAATTAAGCGTCTGCCTTTAGGTTGGGTCATGATCCCAGGGTCCTGGGATCAAGTCCCACATCGGGCTCCTTGCTCAGTGGAAAACCTGCTTCTCCCTCTACCTCTTCCACGTGCTTGTGCTCTCTCAAATGAATAAATAAAATCTTAAAAAAAAAAAAGAAAAAAGAATGTTCTCATCTTTTTGAATTTGGCAAATTTCTAGTCTCGGGAGTTAATCCCATTGTTGGCCACTAGATAGAGCTAGAATATTATTTATGCTGATTCTTATTTACCCTACTTCTGGATGTCCTATTTAAGAGGTCAAGTGGTCTTTGCCTTACAATTTTTTTTTTTTTTTAGATTTTATTTATTTATTTGACAGACAGAGATCACAAGTAGGCAGAGAGGCAGGCAGAGAGAGAGAGGAAAGGAAGCAGAGAGCCCTATGCGGGACTCAATCCTAAAACCCTGGGATCATGACCTGAGCTGAAGGCAGGGGCTTTAACCCACTGAGCCACCCAGGTGCCCTGCCTTACAATTTTTAAAATTATTTTGAGGCGCCTGGGTGGCTCAGATGGTTAAACATCTGCCTTCGGCTCAGGTCATGATTACAGGGTTCTGGGATCAAGCCCCACATTGGGCTCCCTGCTTAGCATTTTTTTAAAGAACTTTTTCGATGCAGTCTTCTTCCTAAAATTCCCCACAGATTATCAAGTATATGAAGGATAAAGAGGAAAGGGAAGAGCTTTCAAGTTCATCTACCACTCATGTTTCAGCAAAGTAACTATCACTGCTTGTGGACAAGTCTAAAAACTGTGTTCAGAGTCTGGGGAGTTCTGTGTTCAGTCAGCCTTCTCCTGCAATTGGTCGAAGATGGTTCAGGTGACTTTGTAGCAAAAGATCAAGAACACTTCCTTTTCAGGGGCACCTGGGTGGCTCAGTAGGTTGGGCAGCTGCCTTTGGCTTGGGTCATAATCCCAGGGTCCTGGGGTTGAGTCCCAAGTTGGGCTCCCTGCTTGGTGGAAAGCCTGCTTCTCCCTCTCCCTCTGCCTGTTTGTGAGCCTGCTCTCTTCTCTGTCAAATAAATAAATAAAATCTTAAAAAACAAAACAAAACACTTCCTTTTCTTTACCAGGTCCTAAACTGATTGTTCCTTTTAAAGATTTATTTATTTGAGAGAGAGAGCACGTGCAGGGAACGGGGGCTGGGCAGAGAGAAGAGAGGATCGAAACCCCAAGCAGATTCCATGCTGAGTGGCTTAATGTGGACCCACATCTGGGATTCAGTCCCAGAACCCTGAGATTATGACCTGAGCTGAAACCAAGAGTAGGATGGTCAACTGACTAAGCCACCCAGGTGCCCCTGAGAGTTCTTTAAAAAAATTTTTAAATTTATTTTTATTTAAGGTTTTATTTATTTATGAGAGAGAGAGAGAGAGATCACAGAGGCAGAGGGAGAAGCCGACTCCCCACTGAGCAGAGCCCGATGCCCGGCTAGACCCCAGGACCCTGGGGTCATGATCTGAATTGAAGGCAGATGCTTAACCCACTGAGTCACCCCAGGCACCCCTCATTGTTTAAAAGAGCAGTGAGTGTTAAAGATGGCTTTAACCATCTTCTTACCATCTAACCATCTTAACCATCTTTAAAGATGGCTCAGTTGGTTAAGCATCTGCCTTCAGCTCAGATCGTGATCCCAGGGTGCTGGGATCCAGCTCTGCATCAGCTCCGTGCTCAGTGGCGAGTCAGCTTCTCCCTCTGCCTCTGTGAGCTCTCTCCCTCTTAAATAGATAAAATATTCTAAATAAAATAGTGGCGAGTGTAAGATTGAGAACTTCATAGACGGATTATTCAAAAAAAATTTTTTTTGGTGAAGATCCTTTTATTTGCTGCTTAGGATATTATTTAGTAATAATTAGCTGTCTGAACTGCTGAGTCTGGCCCGTTCGAGAGCTTCCTGGTACAAACAGCTGCTTAGAACCTTGGCTCTGCTGTAGGGGAACAGTTACCATAGCATCTGCTATAATTCCAGACAAAAGTAAATCAAGAAGAACAACATCAATTACCAACAACAAAAAACACCCTAAACTCCTGGTACTTTGATTATCTTGGGCAGCTTTATTCTATGTAAATGTACCTTTGTGGGGCTTTTTCAGTTATTAGAATGTCTTCCAAGATTTCATTACCACCTTCCTGGATCCCAATTTATGAAGCAGTATGCTAGGCTGGCAGGAAGATTTATTTTCCCTTTACCTCAAAAAATGTTTTTTATTTAAAACAAAAATTTTTCTGAAACAAGATGTAATTGGGGTTTTTTTCTTCATTCAGTGAGTCTGCATTACACACTGTTCCAGGCATGTACTAGGTGAACCAGCTGGACTGCTAAAACACAGGCAAGAAATTCATGGGATTTATAGTCTGCTCATTACAAGGAAGCCTGTTATTCTCTGTAAAAGATTTAAAAGACATCTTGAGATTGGAGAATCAACTAAAAATGTAATTGTCATTCAAATGGACTTTTCTTCTGTAGGAAATATGCCAAATTATCCGATTAATGTTGTACTTTTAAAAATATTTTATTTAATATGGACTCCTTTAAAAAATAATGACTTTACCAAGAACGTAATCTAACATTAGCCTAATGGTATAGAATTTTGTCATTCAAAAGTACAACCATAATAGCAGTTTTATTGAGAAACATGCTGATTTTTTGCTAACCCAATACAAATAATCACAAGCATAATGTCCTTCTAGAGTTGGTACTGTGTTAAATAAATGCACTTGGTCAGTCAAAAAAAATATTTTATTTATTTGATAGAGATTACAAGTAGGCAGAAAGGCAGGGAGAGAGAGAGGAGGAGGAAGAAGGGTCCCTGCCAAGCAGAGAGCCCGATGCGGGGTTC
Organism: Mellivora capensis; assembly: GCA_004024625.1. NCBI lineage: Eukaryota > Metazoa > Chordata > Mammalia > Carnivora > Mustelidae > Mellivora > Mellivora capensis. The sequence goes on along the minus strand of PISX010007608.1, from coordinate 53,012 downwards.
CATCCCAGGATCCTGAGACCATGACCTGAGCCGAAGGCAGCGGCTTAACCTACTGAGCCACCCAGGTGCCCCGTTGTATTTTTTTTAATACACACGTACAAACATAAATAGTACAGAAGGATATAAGATGATACGTAAATTCTTTTTCCTAACCCACTCTTCTTCATAACCTACTCAGACTTTTTTTTTCTGTCCCATAACTGGGGATATAGATTTAAGTCATTCTTTTTTCTTAAATTTTCTATTACGAAAAATTTAAACATAAACAGAGGAAGAGGGAACAGTATGATGAACCCAATCTATTATCCAGCTTCAGCAATTATCAGTAATCTTGCTTTACCATCTTCCCTATCTCTAGTTTTTTTTTTTTAATATTCATCCTTTTTTTTTTTTTTAAAGATTTTATTTATTTATTTGACAGAGATCACAAGCAGGCAGAGAGGCAGGCAGAGAGAGGGGAGGAAGCAGGCTCCCTGCTGAGCAGAGAGCCCGATATGGGGCTCGATCCCAGGACTCTGGGACCATGACCTGAGCCAAAGGCAGAGGCTAAACCACTGAGCCACCCAGGCGACCCCCCTATCTCTAGTTTTGAGGCAAGTTCTAGATATATTTCATTTATAAATATTTCCCATTTAATTTTTATTAATAGGTTTTATTTTTTACAAGTCTTAGCTGTATAGAAAACTTGAGCAGATAATAGAGTTCCCTACTATATACCCCCCAGTTTCTGCTGTTAATATTTCCTACTATTAAGTGTATCATATATATTGTTAACAAATTATATTTGTTAAATTAATGAACCAACAGTGACACATTTAATATTATTAAATAAAGTATATACTTTATTCAGATTTAAATTTTTTTTTACCTACTACTATACCTTTTCTGTTCCAGGAGCCCATCCAGGATATGTTTTATTTAATTATTGTTGTCTCCTTAGGTTCCTCTTGACTGACATTTTTGCAGACTTTTATTAGTTTTGATGACCTTGACATTTTTGAGGAATACTAGTCCTGTGTATTTTAGGCTGCCCCTATACTGGAATTTGTGTGATTTTTTTTCTCACAATTAGACTGGAGTTATAGGTTTTTGGAGGAAAATCACAGACGTCAAATGCCCTTTTCATCACATCATGTGTAAGGTATATATTATCAATATGATTTATGACTGTTGATGTTGACCTCGACCACCTGGCTCAAGTAGTGTTTGTCAGGATTCTCTACTGTAGAGGTATTCTTCTTTGCTGTGAGTCAACACCCCCTACCCCTGACTCTTAGGAAGTGAGCAAGCAGAGCCCACACTTAAGGAGTGAGGAGTTATGTTTAGAACGGAGTATCTACTTAATTTATTTGATATTCTTCTTCATAGGCTTGTCCTGCATTTATTATTTTATACAATCATTTATTTATCTGTATAGACCCATGGGTGTTTATTTTGTACTTTGGGTTACAATCCGGTATTTATTTATTTTTTTGTTCAAATTAGTCTAACTTTGGCTACTGGGAACTCCTTCAGTTGGCTCCTATGTTCCTTCAAGGTACATCCATCTATCTGTCTATCTGCCTGCCTATCTATCTATCTAAAACTTTATTTGCTGGCACTTCAAGATACTCCAGGCTTGCTTTGTATATTTCCTGCCTAGTCCTAGAATCAGCCAGTTTTCCAATGAGTCCTTTTAATGGGGAATAGTATTAGACCAAAATCTGGGTGCTACATGTGCTTGTTGCTATGGGCATGTTGTTTCTTTTACATCATCTCAGTTGACAAAGAAATAAACAAGTGTTTACTAATGATTACATATCTACAAATATTTCTGTGTTAACCATCTGTATGTATTAAATTAAACATGAGTTCTTACTGATGTCTCCAACTCTAATCCCTTACTATATAGATCATTCTGTGTGGTACAGATCATTACTTCCATGTAAATTCCTACTCCAACAATAAGAAGCCTGGTTCCCACCATCCACCAACTGAATTATTCCAGTCAAGTATGTATGTATAGCAGTGTCAGAACTGTGAATGTGGGCCTCCATGGGAAACACTTTATCAACTAGAGTACACTGCTTCTGTGCAGCTTCTTTTGCTTTTAGTTGTACAGACTTCATTCATTTTTAAAGTTACTTTGGTCAGCACCTTTCCCTCCCTTCCCCTTTCAACGACTAGTTTCATTTGCAATACGGTTAGATTCTCTTGTCACAGTCTCATACCTTTTCTGGGATTCCCCCAACCTCCTAAAATGATTTCTTCTTCTTCTTTTTTTTTTTTTTAGAGAGAGAGAGTGTTTGCACAAGTGGGGGTGAGGAGGCAGAGGGAGAGAGAGGATCAAGAGAATCTTTATTTATTTATTTATTTATTTACTTGACAGGATCAAGAGAATCTTAAGCAGGCTCCATACTCAGCTCTGAGGCCGAAGTGAGGCTCCATATCACGATCCTGAGATCATGACCTGAGCTGAAACCAAGAGTTAGATGTATGACTGAGCTACCCAGGCGCCCCAATGATTTCTTTTTAATTTGCACAAAGTTCCATTCTTTGCATTGTAAAGTTCTATGGCTTGACAATGAATAATGTCACGTATCCACCTTTATCCTATCATACAGAATAGTTTCAGTATCCTAATAATAGCCTATACTGGGGCACCTGGATGGCTCAGTGGGTTAAAGCCTCTGCCTTCGGCTCAGGTCATGATCCTAAGGTCCTGGGATCGAGCCCCACAACGGGCTCTCTGCTCAGCAAGGAGCCTGCTTCCCCCCACTCTCTCTGCCTGCATCTCTGCCTGCTTGTGATCTCTGTCTGTCAAATAAATAAATAAATAAATAAATAAATAAATAAATAAAATTTTAAAAAAATATGCTGTACTGCATCTGTTCCTCTCTTTCCCAGGCCCCTTGTGACCACTGATTTTTTTATTTTTTACTCTCCCATAGATTTGCCTTTTCCAAAGTGTTCTATAGTTAGAATTATACAGTGTGTCACATTTTTGGACTGATTTCTTTCATTTAGCAAAATGCATTTAAGGTTCCTTCATAGCTTTCTGTGGCTTGATAGCTCATTTCTTTTCATTGCTGAATAATAGTCCATTGTATGGAGGTACCACAGATTTTGTTGCTTTCTAATACATTGTATAACTCTATTCACTCATTTTCTATGACGGACTGTAGGCTGTTTTCTTTATTTCTTCCTTGGTGCCCCTTCCTGAGGGAGGATCATATATACTTCCTACTCTATTCATGTCACATGGCAAAGTCTGACATCTTTTGGCCAATGAAATGTGATGTTTCAAGACCTATCATGGTACCTGTCTTTTTATCTGCCATATGCCCAGTATGTCTTACATGGAGGCTGTCCTCTTAGCTGGATCCAAGAGTGAAGACAACTTACAGATAGATAAGAGAAGGAAACCTTTGTGATTTTAAGTCACTTAGATGTGGTTCTTTGTTACAAGAATAACAAAAGGAAGAGCTAAGGAACACATCTCCAACTTTGCTTTTGTATTCCAATGTCCTTCCCCTCATCTTAGATTTTGTTTTCTTTTGCAAAGCTGTGTCTGTAATTCATTCAGTAGGGGGAAATGTTGAAAGGATTTCTGGTTCAATTTAATATCTCATTGTTTAATTTTGGATTATTACATGTTTATGAAAAATTTTCTAAGTTCTAAATCTATGCTTACTAATTTTGGGGGAGGGGTAGGTAATGAATTGCTTAGAGTTGCACTAATACAGTAGTTACTAGTCACATGCGACAATTTAAATTAGATTAAATGAGCCCAGAGTTAGTGGCTACCATATTGGACACCACAAATATATATTTCCATCATTGCACAAAGGAATGGTCTCTTGGACAGTGCTGCCTTAGAGAATCTGTTGAGAGGTATGAAAATTGAGACCTGCCCAGATTCCATGACTCTAGTGTGGAACTAAAGCAAATCCCTCATTGTAGTTAGTATGCCCTACCTTATTTTGGGGTCAGTGTCTGACCTTGAAATAACTGAAAAATTATGAGTCTATAAAAAACTATGATTGCCTGAATTTTCACCTTGGGTCCTAGACCCATTAATCCATGTAATGTCAAGCAGCAATGACAGGAGAGAAGCTAGTCTTTAAAAATATGCATTAGGGGCGCCTGGGTGGCACAGTGGATTGGGCTTGGGTCATGATCTCAGGGTCCTGGGATCAACCCCTGAGTTGGGCTCTCTGCTCCGCAGGGGACCTGTTTCCCCCTCTCCCTCTGCCTGCCTCTGCCTACTTGTGATCTCTCTGTGTCAAATAAATAAATAAAATCTTTAAAAAAAATATGCCTTTGGCTCAGTAATGCTGTATCTTAAAAGTAGCTATTATAAATGCGAGGCACAAAGACAGGTACATTAAAAGAAGGGGCTGCCTCTATCCTTTCTTATTCACCAGTGGAGGAATGGATTGTTGGGGGTGGGTAGGAAGGCAGGCATTTTTCCATGAAAAACTGACATGTAAAAATAATACCAGCAATACTTTATGCCCAGTAGTCCTCAGATACTCAATTTTTTTTTTCTTTCTAATTCTTGCTAGGAAAAGATGACTTTTCCCTTTAGACTGGAAAACCCAATCTCATGTAAGTAAATTGCCCAAGATCAAACAATTTGTAAATGACCAGATTAGGCCTTTAAGGTCAACCTAGTGCTATCCTATATACTACTTTCCCAATTTGTTCTTACTTCCCTGCTCTTTACTAGGTTTGTGGGGAACTGTGAAGGTTGTTTGGGCACTTCTAGTAGCCCTGCTCATGTGCCATGAGCCATCCAAACCCAGACTTGCAAAAAAGGGGCTGCGGTGTCTACCAATAGCTGTCGCTCAGGCTCCTGGGCCACAACATAAATGATCATACACAGACCTGAAAATCACAACCTGGTTGCAGATAAGAGAAAAGGTAAGGTGAAGGCTCAAAGAAGAGTGAAAAAGTGTGCTGGTGATTGAAGGAGAGGTACTTTGTCTAAGGTGAGGAGCACTTTTGCTTTGCAAAGCAGAGGGTGAAACCCAGAAATACTTAGTTTTGTTTGAATGTAATAGGAAAAATAATCTGTGGTAAGGAGAGTAGAAGACCAGGTGTTTGATAAAGGCAAGGTCTGGGAAGTTATTACAGATGCTGCAAAAAACTCCACCACTTAACCCGACCCACTGAAAGAGCGCCACTTATGTGTGAACTGCAGCAGTTACACAATCACAACACAAGCACCACATATGTGTGTGTATCACAAAGTTGATGGGAGGTTTATTTTTATTTTTTTAAGGTTTACGTATTTATTGGGGGGGGGGCAGAGGGGGAGAATCTCAAGCAGACTCCCCACTGAGTCCGAACCCATGGGCTCCATCCCATGCCCCAAGAGATCAATCAGGACCTGAGCTGAAACCAAGAGTCGGTGGCTTAACTGAGCCAGCCTGGAGCCCGGATCTGCGGTTTACAGGCAGATGAGAAATTTTACCCAAATCCTCCAGGTTGTGCACTTGGTGCAACCTAACGCTTAGGTGGTTCCAAAGAGTCAGGGATTGGGGCTCAGACCCGGCTGCCCTCAGCCTTCATCCAGCTCTGAGTCTGACGGTACCAGTGATCACCAGTGATTTCTTGGCGCCTGGGTGGAAGAAGCGAGGGAGGTCGAACCTTGCTGGGCACCATAAGTGTTGGGAGCTGCCCAGGCACAGCCCACGAGGGGGCACCTCGAGGGCGAAGGCGGGGCGGGGGCGGGGGGTGGGGGGGGCCGTGCCCGTGCCCTTGCCCGCCCTGGACCGTGACAGCGGCGCCCAGGGCGGGGCTCACCTACCTTGAAGTTTCCAGCGGACCTGCTTTGTCCCGGCATCGGCTTTCTGTTCACCTTCGCTCTGGGTGGAAGTTTTGAGTCGTAGAACAGAATGCCCAGGAAGGGGAATCTGGTCTCTTACGGACAGCTCAGGTCTTCCAGCTACAGGGCCTTGGATCCAAGTGCAAATTCCCCTCTTTCCAAACTAGTTGTTTCGGTCTCTGTAGCGTCAGTTTGCTCTTAGCTGGTCATGATTTCAGCCGACAGCCCACTGAAGAAACTCAGTCAACGCTGCTCTAAGTTCCATGGCCAGGATCTGAGCGCGGTTGCAGGTGCGCCCCGGAGCGCAGGTGTGCTTCCTGTGCTGCGGGAGAACGTGGATACGGAGAGAAGGACCTTCTCGAAGGCGTGGAGGCTTTGAAAATGGTGGCATTCTAAGAGGCGTCATGGATTCCATTCTTAAGCCTTCTCTCCCTACCCCCTTTTCCAGGTTCTCTCTCCTGGACACCCTAGCTGACTGGCCCCTCGGTGCCCGAGGCGCTTCCCGCCCCCAGTTTCCCGTCCTTGTGGGGCCAGCCGCACGTGGGTGCACCGCAGCCCGGAGACCCTCGCAAACTCTGAGCTTGGCGGGCCTAGAGACTGTTCCAGGACCCCTAGGCGGCAGAGTGGGCAACCGAGTGGCAAAGGCGGTGCCTGAGAGCGGGAAGTGCCCGTTCCGACGGTAGAAGAAAACAGCGAGCCGGCTGCGGGGATTGTGCGTTCAGGTGCGGGTTGGCGGCGCTGCCGCGGAAGGGGCGGGGCCCGGCGCCAGTAAATGCACAGCGCGGCGCTCCGCATCCCCGCGGCTGGGGGTGGCAGGTGGCTCGCGGCTCCCCGCCGGCCTGCGACGTTGCAACGTGCCCGAAGTTTGAGGCCATCGTTAGATGACAGCCTAGAGATCATTTACGTGGAGCCACGCATGTTACCGACGTTGTTTGGCAAGTGCGCGAGGAGCTCCTGCCTTCCAAGTCCCGCCAGCCACAACTTTTCGGGTGCCTGCCTACGTTACTGTTACTCCCTTCACCCGGTGGGGGCCTTCATCCAGGGGCCCTCGAAATTTCCTGGAACTCTAAAATACACATTGGTACAGTCTGGGTGGATTCTGGCCCTGAGTGCTCCTGTCCGTCGTAACCTAACCCTCAGAACTGGTCCCTTCCTGCCGGTTGGCCTTGCGGCACCCCGGGCTGCCCGGGCGGGGGACTTTGGCGCCCCCTTCCCTTCACAGGCCAGGATGGCGAGCGCTGACGGCGTTCCGTAGGTGGTTCCGGGTCTTCATCGTGGTGAATGTCCTCCCGGGAGGCAAAGTGCTGATCTTCATTATTAGATGGCCCTTTTACCAGTACCTCGAGATGCTCCTGATTACGACAATGGCTTTTCAGCTTCGGATCCGCCATAATGTGAGTAGCTTCAGGGGCCCTGGGACGGAGCGCTTCATTTACCCAGAGATCTGGGCAGGTATGGGTTTCGCTTCCCGCATCTTTTTTTTTTTTTTTTTTAATTTAATTTATTTATTTGACAGAGAGAGATCATGAGTAGGCAGAAAGGCAGGCAGAGAGCCCGATGCGGGGATGGATTCCAGGACCCTGAGATCAGGACCTGAGCCGAAGACAGAGGCTTAACCCACTGAGCCACCCAGGTGCCCCTCGCTTCCCGCATCTTTCTGGCTCAATTAGTTCTTTAGGGTGAGGGTATGTATGGGACAGTTCTGAAAACAATCACTAAACCTAAAAATCGCTGGGTGCGGGTCCTGACGTCTGAGTAGGAAGAATGAGAGGCGGTTGGGAAGGAGACTCTGGCTAGGTTGGAATGTGGAAAATCTAGAATTTCTGTGCGCTCCAGGATTAGAAGTCCCCCATGAGTTCTCAAGTCCTTTGTGGGACCATCTTTTGCCTAATCTCCTTCGTGGGCCTGTCCACCAAAGATATACTAGGACAGTGGATTTTAAAACGTAGTCCACCAACCGGCAGAATCAGCATCACCTGGAACCTGTTAAAAATGCAAACTCTGGCGCCCACCCCATACGCACAGAATCAGGAACTCTGGAGGTGGGGCTCAGTAACTTGTTTTCACAAGCCTCCAGGTGCTGCTGATGCATCCTGTTTGAAAACCTCCGCGTTAGGGTCCTCTCCACAAAACACGACTCAAAGACCAGGTGTTGTTTTTTTTTTGTTTGTTTGTTTGTTTTAAAGCCAGAACTCGGACCGGACGGCTGTTAAGTTCTGCGCGGACCTGGGAGGCTTCGTTTAAGGCTGGGGCCCGTCCAGCATCCCTTAACCGGACGACGTACTTGTGGCTGACCTAGGACAGAAAGGACATTGCAGAAGTGCTGGACTGGAGATAGGATGCCACGGCTCCATTCAATTTTGTTCTTGAGCCGTGAAAACTGGTGATAGGCATGGGTTTGGGGCCAACTGTTTTTAATTGTGTTACCTTCAAGTTTTTTGTAAACTCGAATTTTTATGAAACATTTCAGTGATTTTATAATTTTCACTGGTTTTGTGCTGATCTGTGTTCCTTCCAGATTGTGATGGGGGAAAGACAAAAATGTTTCCAAAAAGTGGTTTTAGGGGGCGCCTGGGTGGCTCAGTGGGTTAAGCCTCTGCCTTTGGCTCAGGTCATGATCTTGGGGTCCTGGGTTCTCTGCTCAGCAGGGAGCCTGCTTCTCTGACTGCTTGTGATCTATCAAATAAATAAAATCTTTTTTAAAAAAGTGGTTTTAGCTTCTCAGTTTGGGGGCCTATGAGAAATTTTTGGGGAGTAATTCTCCAATCCCCTCTGTTCTAAAATCGATCTCTCATTTCTTGCCTAAATCCCTACCAATTAAGTGTGGAGAGTTTAAAGGAGGGAGCTGTCGGTTGGGAATACTACCCAACAGTCCAGTCAGATGAGAGCAAAGAATTGCTCCTTGGTTTGTGTACACAGGGATCTCTGCTAGATTTTGTAGAACTGGTCAGTTACTGCTGTGAGGTTCTTAGAAACTAGGTAGGAATGCATGTGAATTATGTCTAGTGGACTTTTTTGGTAAGCAGAACTGATGAAGCTCCTGGGTAGTAAAATCTGGATACTTAATTTTTTTTTTAAATTTATTTGAGAGAGCACGAGGGGAGGGGCAGAGGGAGAGGGAAGAGCCAATGCTTCTCTATTCCAAGACGCTGGGATTATGATCTGAGTGGAAGGCAGAAGCTTAACCAGTTGAGCCACCCAGGTGCCCCCAGGCCTAGGTACTTTTGTATTGAGATGGGGGAACAAAGTAGTTGGCAATGGAGAATAAGCAAGTTTGCTGTAGGAAAGGGCAGAATGTTTGGTGGGGGCAGGGATGACAATCTAGAGGCAGATGGGAACAATTGAGGCCTTCAGGCCCTAGTGAAAGCAACGTGGATGTAACTCCTCTAGAGCCCTCGCTGAGGGATCAGCTCCTGGGAAGTGGAGCAGCATGTGTAACAGGAGGCTGGAAAGATAAGGATTGGGGGGGGGGGGCCTTTGTGGAAAGATTCACTGTGCCTAAAAAGAACACTTATGTATACCTGTTTGGTTACTTATTTCATGACTATTAACATTTCTCTAATAAAACTTATATACTTCTTCATAACTGATAAGCCAAAATGTATTTACAAATGTAATCTCAATTTTTTTTAAAGATTTTATTTATTTATTTGACAGAGATCACAAGTAGGCAGAGAGGCAGGCAGAGAGAGAGAGAGGGGGAAGCAGGCTCCCCGCGGAGCAGAGCACCCGATGTGGGGCTCGATCCCAGGACCCCGGGATCATGACCTGAGCCGAAGGAAGAGGCTTTAACCCACTGAGCCACCCAGGCGCCCCTGTAATCTCAAATTTTAAAATGATTAGATATTTTGAATGAAACTTCTAGAATTTAAGTCACAAAAACTTATTTTAGGTTCTCTTAAATGCTAAAAATTTTTAAAGGTTTTCAAAATATATTGGCTAGCACTTGAGAGTTTAAGTGCTAGGTATGATCTGTTTTAGATGTGTGATCTTATTCAATATTCAAAACAACCCAAAAAGATGGGTCCTCTGATCGATCATTCCTTAAAACTTAAAACACACAGAGAAACTAAGCAACTTGTCCATGGTCATGGGAGTGGCAGAGCTAGAATTGAATCTAGGCTCTTAGATTGTCTTGCCTTTATTCACAGTAAAGGCAAAATAGATTGTAATAGTTTCATTAAAACCAGTTAGAGAGGGGCACCTGGGTGGCTCAGTGGGTTAAGCCTCTGCCTTTGGCTCAGGTCATGATCTCAGGGTCCTGGGACTGAGCCCCACATCGGGCTCTCTGCTCAGCAGGGAGCCTGCTTCCTCTTCTCTCTCTGCCGGCCTCTCTGCCTACTTGTGATCTCTGTCTGTCAAATAAATAAATAATAAAATCTTAAAAAAAAAAGAGAGAAATGCTAGTTTCAAGACTTTAGTTTCGGGGCACCTGGGTGGCTCAGTGGGTTAAAGCCTCTGCCTTTGGCTCAGGTCGTTGATCCCAGGGTCCTGGGATCAAGCCCTGCATCGGGCTCTCTGCTCAGCAGAGAGCCTGCTTCCTCCTCTCTCTTTCTGCCTGCCTCTCTGCCTACTTGTGATCTCTGTCTGTCAAATAAATAAAATCTTTAAAAATAAAAAATAATAAAAAGACTTTAGTTTCTTCATTATCTCTATACTTAATACCTGAGTGGGGCACAATTTATATATGTGTGTATGTGTATTTATATGATACATATATAATTTTCCAGAGTTGTAATAATATCACCAGGAAATATGTTTATGCTTTCTCTAGGTTTCAGTAAATTTTTAAGATCCCAAAAAGGAAAATAAAACCATCCCAGATCAGATATATTGGTAACTGATGTATTCTGGAAGGAAACTGGACCTTGTTTCATAGCATAGTTCTGTGAAACCTGAACCCATCATTAGGCTCAGTGCCTTTTTATAATCAAATCCAGCAACTACTCATTATGTCTTTGACCTCACAAAGATTTTACTTAAAATTTCAGTTTCAAGGAGTGCCTGGCCTGCTCAGTTGGTAGAGGATGTGACTGTTGATCTCAGGATGGTGAGTTTGAGTCCACACTGGGTATACAGTTTATTTAAAAAAAATTTTAGCTTCAAAAACATATAATGTATATAGATGGTACGAAATTGAGAAGGTACAAAAGGGTATACAGAGAAAGATAAACCTCCCATTTCCTGTCCCTCAGTCATCCAGTCTGTTCTTAATGGTATAATTTGAAAACATTCTTAAATTTTAATGCCCTTACGCCTGGGTGGCTCAGTTGGTTAAGCAGCTGCCTTCGGCTCAGGTCATGATCCCAGCGTCCTGGGATCAAGTCCCACATCGGGCTCCTTGCTCGGCGGGGAGCCTGCTTCTTCCTCTGCCTCTGCCGGCTCTCTCTCTCTCTCTCCCTCTCTCTCTGACAAATAAATTAAAAAACTAGTAAAATATCACAACCAGGATACTGGCAGTGAAACAGACCTCTCCCCATTTTATTTGTACTTGTTTATGTGTGTACATTATGTGTGTGTGACTTCAGGTCTATACAGTTTTTCACCTATGGGCTTGTGTATCCACCACTATAATCCTGGTGCTGAACAGTTCCAACTGCATAAGGATCTCTTGTGTTGCCCTTTTTATAACCACAACCATCAACCTTCCCTCTCCTCCAAATTGTTGTGTGTATAGTTTGAGGTACAATCACGTTTCTTGTTTCCTTTTTATTTATTTCTTTAAAAGTTGTATTTATTTAAGTAACCTCTACATCCACATGGAGCTCAAACTCACAACTCCAAGAGTAAGAGTCACATGCTCTTCCAACGGAGCCAGCTGGGTACTCCTTTTCATTTCTTTTTTTTTTTTTTTTTTTTTTTTTAAGATTTTATTTATTTGACAGAGAGAGATCACAAGTAGGCAGAGAGGCAGGCAGAGAGAGAGAGAGGAGGAAACCGGCTCCCTGCCAAGCAGGGCCCGATGCGGGACTCGATCCCAGAACCCTGAGGTCATGACCCACTGAGCCACCCAGGCGCCCTCCTTTTCATTTCTTTTTAAATGATATTTTCAGTTGCTTTTACATTTATGTGAAGGCCTATCCTTTCCCCACTTTGCCTTTTCTGCTGTAAATCAAGTCTCCATATGTGCAGATGTCTGGTTTCTAGGATTCTTTGGTTTCATTGGTGTATTTGTCTATTCTCACACCAAAACCCACTGTCTTAATTATTGCAGTTTTTAAAATGTCTAAAAGGGTTTAGAGGTAGTAGAAAAGTTCTACATTCTTATTTTTGTTCTATAGGAGTTTCCTGCTTATTCTTAGCCCTTTTTATTTCTAAGTATCTTTAGAATCAGCTTATTATTTTCCACCAAAGGACCTATTGGGTTTTTGAATTGTATTGCAAGATCATCTATCTCAAATGGCACTCCCAGTTGGCCTGGATTTTTCTGGTACCCTCTATTCTCCTCAAAACTAATTTACACCTCTTTTCCTTTTAATGCTCAGCCAATGTCCTTGCCTCATCCTCCTCAGAACAGAAGTTACCAATCTGCATTTCTCTTATCCTTCTCCCATCAACTCTTTTGTCAGTGAAGTAAAGTCTTAAGATTAACAGTACCTCATTCTATAAGAAATAATGTGAATTCACACCTACAGTTATTTTTTCTAGCTCTATCACAAAAGTGGCTCAAGAGTAGCAGCTGTGGTCTGTTCCCCGTGAGCATTCTTATGAACATCTGCCCTCCCACTCCCACTCCCGGTTTTGGTCTCTAATACTCTTCTGGAAGGGGCCAGGACACAAGGAGAGTGGCTGCTTCCAAACCTTAGACTCTATGACATCCTGCCATGAGGTAAGGAGTGAAAAAGCCTGGCAGACAATGTCAAGTTTTAACTTTTTTACCCCCTATTTTTGACTGGAATTGTGTGACACCAACCTGATAGCTAGTTACCACTGACAGATCTGAAGCTGTGAGTGGCTGTTTATGAGTGTCAAGAAGCCTGGGCTGTCCCGCCTCCCCCAGGAGCTGCTGTTCGGGTTTCTGGATATCAGGCTCTGTGATGCACATCCATGTGCAGAGTGCTCAACAGGGATCAACATCTGGGAGCGGAGGGAAAGGCAGGTGGACTGAGCAGAGGGTGTGCTCCCCTGTAGCGGGCAGTGGATTCAGGATGCCTTGGGAAGACATTCCTCCCTGAGGCAGCTCTCATCACTGGACGCTGGGCCCACATTGCTGACAGCTAAGGGCTTTCTGCCTCAAGCTCTTCAGCTTGGGTTCATTCTTGAAAGATGACTGGGTTAACACAATCCAGAGCTCACCACACTGAAGTTTCTTCCTTCATTATGAACAAAGGCGTGATAAAAGGCCACTAACTGAGCCTGGAAAAGCAAGATTTATGCTGGATAATTCATGAGAGATTAGACAAATTTTATCAAGCAGGAGGAAGAATGTGGAAAGGTGAAAGCACCATATGGTTCTTCAAAATATTTATATACTATTTTCTGTCATGAGAAGGTCTGCCTGCTCATCTTTATTTCTTTAGAGAACAGAAGAGACAGGACTCTCCGTACCTTAGTAGATGAATAAAAAGTTGATCTTGTAAGGGACTGTCATTTCAGGAATAAATGAGGGAAGTTCTTCATAATTCTGAACTCGTATATTGTTCAAGGTAAGAAATTCTCAAGAGCAGAAAGAGTGAGAAGTCAGTGTGGACAGTATCTAATTATCACAATTATCACCTTCTATAAATTATCTAAGGGACTATTTTGGATTTCCCCTTTGATATACTTCTGTCAGAGTTCTAAATTTTTCCTTTACTGCTTAAAAAACAACAGCAAAAGGCAAAACTAAACTAAGCAAGGAACAGGGTCTCTTATTCCCTGCGACATTCTAGTATCATCTGGCTGCAGGATAAATCTGGGAGTAGATACAAAATTCTCAATGGCTACTCAAATGTGTTCTAAGTCTTCCTTCTTGAGTAGGAGGTTTTGCTGAATCATGTAAACAGATAAGCTTAATAGTTTTTCCCTTTGCCCTTTCTCTTTTTAAATATGGTTATCTACAGGAAATTTTTAAAAAATTGGGACAGCTTTGGAAACAGCCTAAAATCTGGGGTTCCGGCCAAGACTTTAAAAGAAGATCAGTAACAAGTAACTAGTTGTCTTTCTATAGTAAAATAAGCCCATGGAAATTTAGAGTGGGATATTTATAATGCTGATGCATGTTCTTCATAGGCAGTCTTTGAAAACAGGAAGGTCTCCAGTGGCGGAGGAGCCTGATACCCAAGAGAAAGGGTGGCCAAAAGCAGACCTGAGTCTGGCATTAAAGCCCTGTGGAAGAGGCTGCTGCTACCTGGCAGTGGTTCCAGAGCTCCAGAGAGATCCTTGAGTGGATGGAGGAGCTGTTGGGGAAGTTGTAGATCTCTCCCCATACTGCAGTTATCAGAAAGAATAAAAACCAAGGAGGTAAACATTCAGTTCCAAAAATTAGAGAAAACAGAATAATCTTAAGGAAACAAAGCAAAAAAATGGTTCAGGCAGAAGCCAATGGATTATGAAACACAAACAAAATAGGAATAACAAAACTGAAAGCTGATTTTTAAGAAAGATTAGTAGATGTGAATCCACAGGAAAAAAAGCAGGCTTCTGGGGTGCCTGGGTGGCTCAGTGAGTTAAGCCTCTGCCTTCAGCTCGAGGTCCTGGGATCAAGTCCTGCATCGGGCTCTCTGCTCGGTGGGGGGCCTGCTTCCCCTTCCCCCTTTGCCTACCTCCCTGATACTTGTGATCTCTCTCTCTCTCTGTGTCAAATAAATAAATAATTAAAAATAAATAAATAAATAACAGAAATTAAAAAAAAAAAAAAAAAAGGCAGGCTTCCCCAGGAGCGGGGAGCCTGACGTGGAGCTTGGACCCAGGGCCCTGGGATCCCGACCCCAGCTGAAGGCAGATGCTTAATGACTGCTTAATGACCCCATGAATGGAACTTTTAAAGGGTATATACTTTAGGAAAAACAAAAATGTTCCCAAGCTGGAGGTTGCAGGGAAAGTGGCAGATGGAATAGATGTATCTAATTTTACATTTAGAACCCCATTAGATTCCAGTAAAGAGATTAAAAAAAAAAGACATTAAACCCAGGAAATAGGGAGCACACGATAGAAGAAAATAGCAACGTCTTGGAAGGTGGAAGACGGACAGACTAACTGATTTCATATTTGACTTTCTCAAATAGCTAAGCCAATCCAACTTGGTTGCAGAGTTCTAAAATGCTCAGGACCTGGAGGTTGCTGGGAGCTGGGGACAGTGGCATCTAGAATTGAGTGCAAAGATGTTCGAGAGTCCACATCTCTGGATCCCTGCTCTTTATGTTACGCTGGGCAGCTGCCTTTCACTCTGGCAGGAAACTACCTTTATTCTCCAGGGAGAGTAAAACAGAGTTTTAAGGCAGAGTTAGGGTGCAGAGACTACACCTCACACAAAAAGACTGAGTGACCCAACTGCTTACTGATTACTGGAACCTGAGGTACTTGGCCTTCTTTCCTTAATTGGCTCCCAGAACTTTGGGGCCAAGCCTTTACCATCCAGGTAGGGTAGGATACTTCAGAATTCTCCTCCAGGAAATCTGACCAGTGCACAACACTGACATCAGGGCTCCCCAACCAAGGGACAATTTACAGTGGAGCTCTAAATTGCCAAGCTGTACCCCTGGGCTAAAAGCTAGCAATCAGCTTTTTAGTCTTGAGGGGGAGCAGAGTATGCTGCCCCAGAATATGCCACTTCAGCAGAGATTATTTTAGGCTAAAGATAACTGAGGCCCAGCAAACTCGGAAAGAGCTTTTCACCTCCCCTCAACTGCAAGAGTTTAAATAGGTGCCCATAGCAGGAAGAGAGCTATTATTAGAGATAACTTTTTATAGCAGAAAGACTTCTACGAGGCTCAGGGTCCAGGCTCAGCAAACATTTGTTTACCAAACATTTGCTCTTCTTGTTCTTGTTTTCCTGTGAACTGTCTTCTCCCATTTGAAGCCTGAGATCCCTACCCTTTCTCCTTAGCTCAGGATGGCATATAAGTTTCCATTGCTTGAATGTCTTTGGGTCTCACGTCTTCAGGGCTTTTGTACATATGAAATTTGTTTTTCTCCTGTTAAACTGTCTTATGCCACTTTAATTATTAGACCAAAGAAACTAGAAGGTAAGAAGGGAAATGTTTTCTGCCTTTATAGTCTTCCACTCTTAGTCATGACCTAAGTGATAAGTTACTGTACAAATTTAAAGATAATTGTGACTCACAAATAAGAAACATAAATTGGTATGTTTAACCTTCATTTGTTGGTAGGAAGGTAAATATCTGGGTATTATTTCTTCTATTAAGTATAGATATAGTTATCAAATATAAATATGCACATTTTCTCTATGTCGGTAGAGAAGGATGGACTTAGTAAACTGTGAATAGGCCAAAGGAATATGGAAAATGCTGGAACTATACCAAAAACAGGAAGGAGAGCAACAATGATCAGGCACGAAAGAACAAAATGGAAAGATGGTCCAACGGTACCTCATAATAAAATTTCTTATCAAGCAAAGCCTAAATTATTTAAGGAGAGAAACAAAAACCCTGAAGTCCGAAGGCCATAGCAAGTGACCCTTGACTATAAAAAGGGGCCCAGGCAGCTCCAGCTGGAAGCTTTCTCTGCCACACCTCAGGTACTCTCAGGAGTGAGGTAGAGGGTAAGGGTAGAACCCTGACGTTATTTATATATTTATTTACCCAGAGGTTATTGACAAAGATGACGTAGCAGAGCAGAAAGAACACTTCTATGGCAGGGGGCAAGTCTTAGACCCCCCAGGTTCCAGATGACTGAGGTCCCAAAGTACCCGAATGCTGCCCTAGACTGAGACTACCTCAAATCCTAATTCTTAAGAGTCTGTGTGATTGTGGCCAAGCTGAATGGTATGAAAGATTGTAAAGAAACTTTCCACACTTATGTCTTGGTAGGTCTTTAAGGCCTTACCTGTCCAAGTGGTAGGCCTTTCTTTCCTAGGGTTATGTGACATGACCTAGAGCCAGAGGAACTTCTCTGGAACCTCCTGTTTACTCACCCTAAGCCTATGAGCTAGTGACTAACCCTGGCCCTCCCAACAGAGCTGCCTATTTGGGCCCCAAGCACCTACTGCCATTAGGCATTTTTAAACTCAGCCAGTTGCCTCCTCAGTTCTTTAGGCTGGATCTGGAGTCCCATGTTATTGGTAAGGAAAATGGAGGAAAAAACAATTCAATAAATTTTCCTGATTCATATGAAACTTAAGGACTTTTCGTGACATTGTACAGCATATACACGGATTCATTATGGTCAATTGGCCATATTGTAGTCCTGGTTTTTATTCATTAACACCATTATTTGCATTAACTAAGGATGACTGGTTGGTAAATAAGACAATCACTGTAACAGTCAATAACCCAGTGTTTAACTATGTGCCTAGGGCCTCAGGGGTAAAAGAAAATTGAAAGCCATCCCTAATGACACAAAGAGTTTACAGTGTAGTGCAAACATGTATCAACATGAAAAGTGACAAAGAAGCAGGATCCCCATTATTTGATGTTCCCACCCTGCCCTTTCCTCAACTGTATAATGGGCATAATCACATCTATTTTCATAGATTGTGATTTCATAGGATTATTATGAAGATCAAGTCAAACAATGTATGTAAAGTATTTAACAGAACCTGGTCTACACCAAATGCTCAATAAATGGTATTCTTGGGATCAGACCCAGAAGTAACTGGTCAGTGAACCCAGGATATGCAAACTTGGGCTGAGATAGAATCTTTTTTTCTTTTATTTATGGTAATACTGAGAAAATAAAGTTAACTAATAAAATTGTTTAAATCAGGAAAGCTATTCTATTTGGAATTATAGGAATAATGAAGAAACACAGAGATACTTTTGTTCTAGTCATAATAAATTTGGTACTCACTAATGTGTTTTGCCACTTAAGCTATTAAAAAAGAACAAAAGAAACCTAACAGATTTCTAACTAAACGCCAAAGAGAATGGAATAGGCTTGTCATCAATGTTTCAACGCTTAACAATTGGGTTTACAAAGCTTGTTTAATATGAGTGTGACATTTTTTTTCAAAATCAGCATTAACGAAAGAATAAACAGTAAAGTTTTTCCTTATCTACAAAAGCTCCCTGGAACATTAAAGATCCTAGTCATACCCACCTAACACAGAACACTATTAAAAAGCAGAACCAACCATTTGTTAATTCTTAGCTCTTTCCCATCTTGGAGTGTGCAAAAGCAAGACTGCCTTTCTTGACAATACTAATCTATATCTATTTTTTTAAAGTTTATTTTTTTATTATAACTCATGTTTGAATCTTTAAACAGCTGTCTATGCAGCAGAAAGGTATGTAGACCACTAACAATACTTATTTCCCCTTAGCCATAGGGACAAAAGAGTTTAGACTGGGTCTCTGAGCATAAGGCTCCTGACCCAGACTGAAGCCCCTGTACTGAGAACCTCATCACAAAATTCACACTGTTTTGGTAACAGGTTCCTGGGCAGTCTCCTGACCTATTTCCAGCGACTGCATGGCTTCATCCAGGCTGTTCATCACTGTGGTGGAGAGGAAGGCACTGGAGTGAACATTCTCTTTTTCAAGAGACTTCATGGTTTCCAGGCTGAGCATCATTGTGCCTGGAAGGAAAGCATGGAATTGAGCAAGTATACTGCCTTGGAGAACACACAGGACACACAGGGAAAGCGACTCCACAGAAAACACTGCCGAGTCTACCTTACTGGTCACCTTAGAGCAGATCACCTACATCAGAAGCACCCAGAATGCCTGATAAAATAATGATAGCTCATATTAAGTATTTTCTATGTATTCTAAGTGCTTTATTGTATTCATTCATTTAATCCTTGGGAAAAAGCCTATATGTAGGCCACTATGACTAGACCTATTTTCTAGGTGAGGAGATTGAGGAACAGAGAAATTTTAGTTTGCCAATATGCCTAACTCCTGGGTGAACTTGGAGGGAAGTTGTGGTGAGCAATCTGCATTTTTACAATGCTCTTGGGTTCATTCTAATTCATCATTGAGTACAAGACCTCCCAGGCTCGAGTTTTGTCTCACTAAGTGGAGTCCAGATGGCTTCCTTCCCAGCTTCTGAAAAGGGAGATCAGGCAGGCAGACAGGTGGGAAGGGAATGGGGTAGGAGGTTCCTAAAGGCTTCCTTCCTTGGGTTTGCCAGCTGTCTCCCACAGCGCTGTGTTCCTGGTTTTCTGTGACTCCCCTGGAAACCCGGGAATCCTAGCATCCCCGGATGTGAAGGAGTCCCAGGCTTGCAGGAGGCGGGTGGTGGAAGTGAAAGTTCCCTTAGGAACTTTATTAGCCTAGGTCTGCAGTACTTAGTGCTGAGGCTTATGACGCTCCTTACCTTCACACGACTTCCTTCGGGGCTTCGTGGCCAAAATGCGAATCAGCCTTTTGGCACGCTTGCGGTACCGGCGTCTCCCCAGGATGAAGATTTCAACCTTGCCCTCGGAGTTGGGCTTTCTCATCTGGAGCACGACTTTGAACTCCCGTTCGAACCCCGGGAGAAGGACTCTGCTTGGACCTGTGGAGAATGGAAGATTCCCTAGGGATTAAGGGGGGCCGGGGCGGGAGGGGGGTGGCGGGACAAAACACAGAGCTTGGGGGGCAGGCGAAGGAAGTCAGTGGGACACTGGCTTACAGGACACTAGCCACTGCCTTAGGTGTGCAGTGGGTGGCTCAGGGTGGTCACCGGAGACCGAGGTGGGGCCGAGGGGTAAAGATTTCACTGTACTCACCGAAAATCTTTTCCAGCAGACGTGCCTCCACATTAAGCACTGATGGCTTCAGAAAGTGCTTAAACTTACACCAGTACTGCTGAGTGTGCATAAGGAGCCAATTCCTGGAAAGGGAACACTTCTGGCCGGCTCCTGGGCTGTAGGATTCGTGCTGGGTCTTCATCCTAAAAGGCGCCATTGCTCGTACCCAGGACCGGATCTGCAGGAAGAGAGAACCCCACGTGGCCGGGAGGCGGGACAAGACCGCTCGCAGTCTGTGAACAGGCCTGGTTGGTCCCTGAGCAGGCCCCGCCCCCTCGAGGAGTGCTTGGCGATTGGCTCCCTCAAATCCGGGCGGGCCAATGGCGTCCTAGCAGTGCCTGGCGCCAACCTCCCGCCGGGCTGTTCGGTGTTGTCAGGTCTAAGGTGGAGAGGAACCTGGATTACAACACAGGCCTTTGAGTTCCATCATTTTCCTGATAATAAATGGAACAGAACTGTGGGGTTATGAAAGGCACATTGCTCACTAGCATTAGGTATAGTTCAGAGAGATTCATGTTCCCCAGCACTAGATCCCCCTGTATGAGGATCACTTCTGTAGGGCCAACCAGCTAATACAACTTAAATTGTGGTCTAAGTACTTTATGACAACTCTGTGAGGAAGATGCAGTCATTTCCGTTTTTATAGATTAGGAAGTGGAAGTGGTGGGACTAGGACAAAAACGCATATTTTAAATAGTGACCATAGAGTCCCAAACGCAGAATTTAGGCTCCTTTATCCTTCATCAGATTGCTAATCCTTGAGGAAAGGGTGACTTAAAAATCATGGTCCTAACTGACCAGGGCCCATCTCCCTCCCAGGTACTTTAAGAGAATTCTATGTCTTTTTTTTTTTTTTTTTAAATGAGAATTCTATGTCTTATTCAGAAGTTATTTGCTTGGTTGGATTTTTTAAAACAATACAAATATGTAATTATTATGTCATACACCAAAAACTAATATGTTGTATGTCAATTATAGCTCCATTAAAAAAAAAAAAAGACATTTCCAGGGGCGCCTGGGTGGCTCTCAGTTAAGTGTCTGCCTTCAGCTCAGTTCAGTTGCGGGAACTATCCGTGGTTCCAATGTACCCTTCCTTTGGAATCAATAAAAATCTATTGAACAACATACAAAATCAAACAGTTAAACATGCAATATATTGAATCAATATATATCTATTGAATACCAAAAAACCAAACCGTACAGTTAAATATACACAACTTTTGTTAATTATACTTCAATAAAGCTGGGGGAAACCCCATGTTATGTAAATTCAAATGGGAAATTGTCAATAACAATAAGTCCAAGGATAGCATGTCAGGGCTCAGATTCAATTTCTGTGTATTCCTCCCCTCCCACTTGACACTGTGTTGGCTTCATCTTCCGGCTGGTAGCAAGATGCTTGTAGCTCTTTCCCAAATCATGTCCAGTCCCAACCAACAGGAGAAGAGGAGCGACAAAGTCTTTTTTATGGCTCTTTTCAGAAGTGGGAAACCTATCCTGGAAGCCTCTTAGGCTTTACCTCATTTCAAAATTAGGACATGTGCCGTATTCTAATTGGATCACTGGCAAGGGAAATGAGATTGTTATTAGTCTAATCATCTGGAGTTCAACTGATATTAGGAGCTGCTTACATCATCACTATAGGATTCTTTCTCTATATCTTGAAGTCATCTGGGAGTTGAAAATGTTTCTATTGTCAGCCAGAGATTGGCAGAACACTAGAGATACTGAATAAGGAATGGACTCCTCTGAATGATTTGAGAACCTGAGAAGTCATAGTGAATGAAACCCATAAACTTGATGCTGTTTCTTTCTTTCTTTCTTTTTTCTTTTTTTTTTAAGATTTTATTTATTTGACAGAGAGAGTGAACACAAGCAGGAGGAGTGGCAGGCAGAGGGAGAAGCAGCCTCCCCACTGAACCGGGAGCTAGATGTGGGACTTGATCCCAGGACCCTGGGATCATGACTGGACCCGAAGGCAGACACTTAATGACTGAGCCACCCAGGCTCCCTGTTAAGCTGTTTCTCATTTGTCTATTTGCCCAAATATGAGGAATCTCCAGAATGGGATGTGGTAGAAACCATATTTCTTTTGAATACATGTTTGTTAAACTTATTTTCCTGTCTTTTAAAAACTCTGCAATCAGAAAACTGACACTTCTGGCTTTAGCCATGGCTATCTTGCTGTGAGTCCACATCTGTTAGGAGACAGGCAAACCCAAGAGCATTAGGGACACTATCCTTCTAGTTAGGCACACTTACATGACTATATTAAATAAAAGTGATCACTTCAGGGGCGCCTGGGTGGCTCAGTGGGTTAAAGCCTCTGCCTTCGGCTCAGGTCATGATCTCAGGGTCCTGGGATCGAGCCCTGCATCGGGCTCTCTGCTCTGCAGAGAGCCTGCTTCCTCCCTCTCTCTCTGCCTGCCTCTCTGCCTACTTGTGACCTCTGTCTGTCAAATAAATAAATAAAACCTTTAAAAAAAAAAGTGATCACTTCAGGCTATACTTGCAACGCTTACCTTTTTTTTATTGCTAAGGTAATGAAGATTGTACATTATTGGCATTGGATAATCAATTGCACAGTATCTGACTCCTGTCCTATCCTGGTACCTTGGATGATATTATTTGTGTAATTTTGCATGAAAAAATTGATTTTTTTTCCAAAATAATTTTTTTACATTGTATCTGATTTTTTAAAAAAGATTTTATTTATTTATTTTGAGAGAGAGGCAGTGAGAGAGCATGAGCGAGGAGAAGGTCAGAGGGAGAAGCAGACTCCCCGTGGAGCTGGGAGCCTGATGCGGGACTCGATCCCCAGTCTCCGGGATGATGACCTGAGCCGAAGGCAGTCGTCCAACCAACTGAACCACCCAGGCGTCCCTGATTTTTTTTTTTTTTTTAATCCTCACCACAAAAGTAAAACAGTTGCTTTATTTCACCAAAGGGTGGATAATTGAGAAAGTGAAAATCACCCTGTGTACAAAGCTAAAGAGAATGTTAACTTTCTCAAAACAGAAATGGAAGCCTCCTGGTAATACTAGCATCACTTACAAATGTTTTGAAAAATCCTTTGCCGCCACCCCCCCCCGCCGCAACCTTCCAAATAAAGGCTTTCCTGAGAACCTCAGGAAAGTAATAATCTATTTTTAAAGAAACCCTTCAAAGTTAAGGCACGAACACATTCATTAACACCGACGTGCAACACCAAATAGGCTCAAAGGACAGAAGGAAACACGAAAAGTCAGATGGTTGCCCTTAAAAGCAACAGCAATTAAGCACTTGAAGGTGGTTTGGGTTGTTGGATAATTTTGTCCCGTTTGAAGGACTCAAGAGCGAGAGTGAAAGTCTCTTGCAAGGCGATCACGCCAAACTCGGTGTTTCCCCTCCGACGGCGAGGGCGAGCAGGCTGGCGCTAATTCAGCGCAGTTGCTGTACTTACCCTAATTTCCGTGGAGGGTGTGTCCTCGCCTACTTTCTTCACCCCACCCCTGCGCGCGGAGGAAAGGCAATCCTCTCGGGGAGGAGAACGCAGCCCTGTGCGTGCTTAAGACGAGAGGAGGGTGCAGGAGACAGCGCTGTGGGAGGGGAGAGGTTGTGCTCGGGCATGGGGGACGGAGGAGAGGAGGAAAGAAGTAGCCAGAACGTGGGGACCCTCCGGACTTGGTCTCCCGCACCGTGCCAAGCGCTTTTGCAGGAGATTCACACCAGGCTCCCGGGGCTCCCTCCCCCAGCTTCAGTCTCCTCCCACCTGAGGAAATAAATAAAGGAAGCCTCACTTTAAAATGGAGCAGGGAAGACAGCGCGGGAGCTCCCACCCAGGTACCACCCCTTGCAGCCTACAGAACCGGCAGCAAGAGCCGGTTATTCTTGGGGTCGGCACACTACAACCCAAGCGTGTCAAGAAGAAAATCTCGGGGGCGGAATCGAGTAAGTAGACACAGCAAAGATGCCTAGCCAAGGTCTGGGCATCTCACGTGGAGGGAGGCCCAGGAGGTGGTGCGAGTTGCAGCTCCAGCGCTTTCCTTGCGCGGCCCGCCTCAGCTCTCGGACTCGAAGCCTGCAGCGCAAGAAGGGGGTGGGGGTGCATGGGAGGTTTTCCAGGGCCCCCAGCTGGTCGCAGCTGGCCGTCTCCACCCCACACACATCCCTTCAGGGTTCTGAGCACCCCCTCTAGGCTGAGGGGAGGTGCGGGGGCGGGGGGAGGCCTGAGGGGGTTTCGGCGGGCGGGCGGGGAGGGGGCAGACTCACTTTGCAGCTGGTGCACGAGTGGGAAAACAGGAGGGCAGTGATCAGTCTCAAAACAAAACAAAACAAAACAAAACAAAACAAAACATTTTTTTCAGCCACTTGCCTAAAAATCATTAAGTTAGAAAATCCTGCTGGCTCTATCTTCAAAATTCACCTCAAACACCTTAAATACATGCATTGCCTACTATTTCAACCACTAGCACTCTTGTTTAAGTACCTTCTTTTTTTTTTCCCCCTGAAATTCAGGCTCCGAATCCAAATAATCAAACTTCTAAGATACCTTGTCTTTTCTTTTTGCTCTTTTCGTTTATAAAGGAAAGAACAGAAATAAATACACACACACACACACACACATACACACATATATATTTTAAAGATCTTATTTATTTACTTGAGTCAAAGAGAGAGTGAGAGCGCACAAGGAAGGACAGAAGGAGAAGCAGACTCCCTGTTGAGCAGGGAGCTGGATGAGGGGGGCTTGATCCCAACACCCCAAGATCATGACCTGAGCTGAAGGCAGATGCTTAAGAGACAGCCCCCCAGGTGCCCAGAAAGAACAGAAATATTCAAATTTGCTTGACATTCTTAAATTTCTAGTAACTCAAACAGGAAATCTTTTTGGTTACCAAGTTAGAATATAAAAAACTGACAAATCAAAATAAAAGTTGAGTTTTTCTAGCTTAATTATAATAAAATGATTGCATACTTCTAGAGTGGAAAAAAACAACAACCCTTGATCATTATATAGATTGACACAATAACTGTCAACGCATTGATTTTAAAAAAGGAAATTCTGCAGACTGGTGACTCTTAGAGTTCTTGGACCCAATTCCAGTCTCTCTGTGGGGCGTGAGTTCCCCCCAACACAACACAATTCTTGGACACCAGCAGGGTGTCCATCTCAGCTCCAATGCATCCACCAGGAGATAGGCTCAAATCCTACAGGTTAAGGGTTCAGTCTCACAAGACTGCCCCCCCCCCACCATTTCAGATGCCAGTAGCAAGCCCCAGGCTGTTACCTATGCTTCTGACAGGCCCCCTACAGATTGGAGGTTCCAAAGACATTCTCCTTAGGTTTAACTTGCTAGAGTGGCTCCCAGAACTCAGGGAAAACACATTTACCAGTTTATTAAAGGATGTGATAAAGAATACAAACCAACAGCAGGTGAAGAGATACTTTGGTTGAGATCCTTAACCAAAGAGTTCTGCTCTCATGGAACTTGAGGCCTGGGTCAGTAGCATGCAGGAAATTTCTAGTTCCGCAAGTGTAGAAGCTGTCAGGAAAAAAAAAAAAAAGGACCCAAAAGCTGTCCATTTGGGTTTTTATCACATAGTGATAACTCGCTAAGTCATTGGCCGATTCAACCTCTAGCCCCCTTTCCCTCCCCAGAGGTTCCAGGTGGAGGGGGTGGGATTGAAAGTTCCAACACTTTCAGTTACATGGTTGGTCTTCCTGGCAACTAGAACCTGCCCTTGGATGGGGTCCAGAAGTCACCTTCATGATTAACAAGGCACCCATTTCACTTTTATGGTTCTGAGCACTTTTAGGAACTGTGGATGGAGACCAAATATATCTGAGAAATATATATTTGGCCATCCGAAGAAGGCTACTTCAAAGCGTGATGGCCCAGAATTCCAAGGAAATACCTGAGCTTACCACTACGCTAAATGAGCATTGACCAAAGCATTTGGTCCCAGTGATGGTGTATGTGCGGCTATTGTTTATTTTCAAGATGGATTGAGGGTATTCCTGATGGATAGCCAAAGTTCTGATGGTAAATTGCTTGATTGGTATTCGCGATCTAAGGAAACTGAACTGATTTCTTTGGTGATGGGGGGTACACATTTCACTGGGGTTGTTGCTAAAGAGCAGCTCCAAAATGTCCTTTATGAAAAGGCCATATCAGGAACCTCAGGAAAGTAATAATCTAGTAATTTATAACTGCAAACTTACAATTCTAAGTATTACAAAGGATCCATTTGCTGTGCCCAGCTTTATCATCAGTAAGTATAAAAGTCTTCCCCAAATTTCCACCCAAACAGCCTCTGTATGATTGGAAACTTGGAGATTAAGTGTTTTGAAAGAGATTATCTTGCAAAAATCAGGGAAACACTACCTGTGGCCTCAATTGAAAGGATTTCACTGGGAAATCATAAAGGATTCTTACATATCTTCTAGGAATAACTGATCTTTGGAAAAAGACTACCAAACCAAGATGTGGAGAATTTCGACTCCAGACAGTAAAACAAGATACATTTTTTTTTAAAAGATTTTATTTATTTATTTATTTGACAGAGATTACAAGTAGGCAGAGAGGCAGGCAGAGAGAGAGGAGGAAGCGGGTTCTCCGGTGAGCAGAGAGCCTGATGTGGGGCTCGATCCCAAGACCCTGGGATCATGACCTGAGCCCAAGGCAGAGGCTTTAACCCACTGAGCCACCCAGGCGCCCCAAGATACATTTTTTGATACCTGCCCTCTTTCTTTCATTTGCTCTACTGATCATTGTACTTTGGTGCCCCCTAGAGGTGAACAAAAAATTTGTAATTCTTTTTTTTTTTTTTTTAAAGTAGGAGCCACACCTAGCATGGAGACCAACACAGGGCTTGAAGTCAGGACCCTGAGATCAAGACCTGAGCTGAGATCTAGAGTCGGATGTTTAACTGACTGAGCCACCCAGGTGCCCCCACATATCTACATTTTTTTATCTTTTTTTAAAAAAATATTTTATTTGTTTATTTGACAGACAGCGATCACAAGTAGGCAGAGAGGCAGGCAGAGAGAGAGACGGGAGGAAGCAAGCTCCCTACCGAGCAGAGAGCCTGATGTGGGACTCGATCCCAGGACTCCAGGATCATGACCTGAGCCGAAGGCAGAGGCTTTAGCCCACTGAGCCACCCAGGTGCCCCTACATTTTTAATCTTAATCCTCTAATATTTCTGTGCCCCTTGAAGAAAGGCAAAACATGTGTGTGTGTGTGTGTGTGTGTGTGTGTGTGTGTGTGTGTGTTTTCAGACTATAGCTATTATTCTAAATCTAACTGATGAATGCATTTTTCATTCTCCACCTGATGTGACTAACAAAAATTTCATAGCTGTTCCTTTCACACTTCAAAAGATAAATTTTCTTCTGCGGGTCTCTTCTGGAATTTGAATCTTACTCAGTATTAAATCCTAACCTTCAGTTCTATCAAAATTGGACACTGAACCCAAAATACTTATGCTTATCACAAAATACTTATGCTGAGGGGTGTCTGGGTGGCTCAGTCATTAAGCATCTGCCTTCAGCTCAATTCATGATTCCGGGGTCCTGGGATCGAGCCCCACAGGGCTCCCTTCTCGGCGGGAGGCCTGCTTCTCCCTTTCCCACTCCCTCTGCTTGTGTTTCCTCTCTCACTGTATCTCTCTCTGTCAAATAAATAAAATCTTTCAAAAAAAAAAACCACAAAATATTTATGCTGACACAAGCAAGCTTACAGGAATAGACACAAATATTGAGGCTATCCTTGCTGTATTAGTCTGTTATATTCAGTGATTTCCCCAGCCTCCACTCCAGGAATCTTTACATATCAGGGGATTAATGAGTGTCCTGCTTTCATTGGGATCAATGATACTTGTACTCCCCATTCAATTTGTGTGACAGTAAGCTACTTCGTTTTATGTGTACCTTATCACACAAACCTATCTTTTGTACATGGAGTAACATTTAGAGAATTTGCAATGTTTATAACATCGACTCCTATAGGAAACCATTTTTCTGAGAAAGATACTCAGAGACCTAAACAAGGGAAGCATGGACTATTCAGGAGAGCTCCCAGGACAGAGAACTGACTCCCTCTTCATGTATACTCAGGGTGCTCCAGTTCCAATAGTAGGAATAATACAGCAAGAAAGCTGGTATAGGGACTGGGAGGGAGACAAACCATAAGTGACTCTTAATCTCACAAAACAAACTGAGGGTTGCTGGGGGGAGGGGGCCGGGAAAGGTGGGTGGGGTAATGGACATTGGGGAGGGTATGTGCTATGGTTAGTGCTGTGAAGTGTGTAAACCTGGTGATTCACAGACATGTACCCCTGGGGATAAAAATACTTTATATGTTTATAAAAAATAAAAAAATTTATTAAAAAAAAAAAAAAGCTGGTATAAAATTTGTCTTTGACCCTAGCAGAAGTCACAAGTGAGACCACCTCTCCTCTGGAGACCCAACAAACTGATTAAAGTTTAAATTAAATATTGGTTATAAATGATTAAATAGTCTTTGTTTTTTTCTTGGCTAGGTAAGAACTTTGTTTTATAGCAAACACTGCCTGCAGCACTGACCGGAAACACTATTGTTTAGGTAGAAGAGTTGGTAGTTGAGTTAAAAGAATGACTGTCTGGCTCTCTAGAACAGATTCAGATGGATTTGGGGACCTGATGTCATGGCCCGGTTTTGGCTCTTTCCTCGGCAACCTGTTAACAGGACTAATGACCAATCTGTTTCCAGTAATTACGGATTCTAGTTGACCCATGTATCCTGTCCAGTCTTAGATGCCGCTGTGCGGGCATTCCATTTTTAAGTGGTTCAGTTTCTCATCTGGCAACAAAAGGCTTGTGTGAGACTAACTGCAGGGCAGACGCGGACAGCGTTCCCCAAATAGCCTGCGATTAATGGATTCTGACAATGGTGTGGATCTGAACCAGGCAGATGGATGTCCTCAGGGCTGGCCAATGTCCTTTGGCCAAAAGGCGAGATTGAGAAGTAAAAAAAAGAGCCCTAGGAACCTGGCCTGGAAGTTGGCAGATAAACTCTAATGTTGCCTACCACACAGAAACAACTCTTGCAGAATACTTTAACCAGGAAAGACCACTCAGCAATTGATACAGCAAATGATGCAACAAGATATAGAAAGGCCATTAAGGCCATTTACTCTGTAACTATGTTTTTTTTTTTTTTTTAAAGATTTTATTTATGTATTTGACAGAGATCACAAGTAGGCAGAGAGGCAGGCAGAGAGAGAGAGAGGAGGAAGCAGGCTCCCTGCTGAGCAGAGAGCCCGATGTGGGGCTCGATCCCAGGACCCTGGGATCATGACCTGAGCTGAAGGCAGAGGCTTTAACCCACTGAGCCACCCAGGTGCCCCGACTCTGTAACTATGTTTAAAGCCAGAAGAGACAAGGACACTTCAATCAAGACCACATTAATCTTCCTGCCTCCTACCTAAAAATTGCCAAGATAATCACCAAATTGCCCCCTTTGTATAAAACTGGCCTCTGCTCCTCTAAACAGTCCTCACCCAGCCAAAACCTGCAATAGGCTCCCCACAACTCATCCCTATACAGAGGCTTTATGTTCCTGGATTATTGCCTCTCTCCTGAAGCAGCACATCAAATAAGTTTAACTTTGTCTGACTACACATGTGCCATCACTGGTTGGCTGGTCTGCTATGGTCTGAACATTTGCATGCCCCCCAAAATCACATATTGAATTCCCAACCCCAAGGTGATGGTATCAGGAGGTGAGGCCTTTAGGAGGGTTCCTCCTCATTAATGTAATTAGTGTCTTTGTAAAAGAGGCCCAGAAAGCTTAAGCGCTTCAGACATGCAGCCATGTAAGGACACAGCGAGAAGGCTGTCTACGAACGAGGAAGATCTCCCCCGGTACCAAATCTGCCAGTGCCATGATCTTGGACTTCCCAGCTTCCAAAACTGTGAGAAATAAGTGCTTCTTGTTTTTAAACCACCCTGGTCTAGAATATTTTGTGGTGTGAACAAACTAAAACAGTGCCTGCCCAAATCTAGGGAGGCCATTTTGGAGCCTACCTGTTCCAGTACTTTTCCATCCCTCAAACCCTGCCCTGGCTCACGCCCAGTAGATCTGCTCCAAAATCTTTTGAAATTAGAATGAAGATAACTTTGGATTCTTGGGCAAGCACTGATGAGATAATTCAATTTGGCCTGAAGGGATTAAGTTCAGACTAGACAATTACTTGGAATGGATTTTACTGAAAGGATCTGTAGGCATAGGCCACCCCTCCCTGAGGCAGTCCAAGATGTGGGGTTGTTCAGATGCCAATATTTAGCACAGATTCTGGGCCTACCCTGACTTCTTCCGAGTTCTTTTTTTTTTTTTTTTTAAGATTTTATTTATTTATTTGACAGACAGAGATCACAAGTAGGCAGAGAGGCAGGCAGAGGGAGAGAGAGAGGAGGAAGCAAGCTCCCTGCTGAGCAGAGAGCCCGATGCGGGGCTGGATCCCAGGATCCCAGGATCATGACCCGAGCAGAAGGCAGAGGCTTTGACCCACTGAGCCACCCAGGTGCTCCCCGAGTTCTTTTTTGACAGGATGTTTGAGCTTGCCTATTCTGAATCAGGTAGGACCCGTTCTGGAAAGGAGGGCTTGCAGCGAGAAACCATGGTGGACTCTGTCTGACAACTTTAACCTTCCACTGGTTTTCTACATGGAAGAGGACCAGGAGGAGTGCGTCTTTGGTAGGTGACCATTGCCCACACCTCCTCCTCAGTGTCCAACCTTCCCCTACTTTCCCACCCCCATCTGTCTCAGAGCACCCCCCAGCACCGCCCCCGGCCCCCAGGGGTGGAGGTTCATGAATCCCTCCTCTGGTTGCAGGCCACCTTGATGCAGACCTTCACCGAATTGAGGAGCACAGCTACACCCTGACTCGGCTGGAGAGCGGGTTCAGCTCAGGCCACGCCTGAGCCACTGTAGTTGGACCACCTGAGACAAGGCAGTTACTGTTCGGTATGATCTGGAGCCTGGGGAGCTGGGACTCTGACCAGCAGGCTCAAGGTAGCTGCCCTTGGCTGAATTGTGGAGCTGCGTGGCATCTTGGTTTCTTCAGGAATCACAGGGGTGGCCAGAAATCCAAGTGCTCCCTTGAGTCCTTGAAGAGAGTGCCTGGAGCCGCAGCCATCTTTGTGGCCTGCTGTCAGTTACAGGAAGGTGGCCGGGAGGTGTGTGGATGGGGCAGCCCGGAAGGCCGGGGTTGGGGTGACCCCCCTTGATGTCTCTTTAGGGGTCCTGGCCTGCCCTGGGGTCCCAGTTGTGAGCCTGCCTCACCAGAGCACTGTCTTCACAGGCCTCAAGATGCTGCAGCTGGTCGGGAGCCAGCCCCTGACCAAAGACAGCCTGCCACCCCCCCCCCCCCACCAGCTATTCACCAGGTCCAAATCTGTCTGCCAGGGCAGGCAGGACCCTCTCAGAGGCTTTCCCAGGCTTCCCATACCAGATGGCAGCTTATCCTAGATTCCCTTAGATTTCCCTCTATTAGTAATAAAGGACTGATACCTCTGGGCAGTTAGGAGGTGAGGGGAGGTTTTTGCTTTGGTGAGAAATGGCATGGATAAAAGTTTGAATTTGTGACCCCATCTTGTTCCTCTCAGACCTTCTAGGCATATGTCTGAGACATGTCTTCTAAATATAAGAAAGTGTTCGACAGGTGAAGATATCTAATGTGCAAATGTCTCTGTGCTGTCTTCTTTCCTTTGGATAAGCTTATCTGGCCCAGGAGGGGCTTCCAGCACGTCCAGCACTGAGACCTGCAGAACCCTGAGGAGCCGGCCACCTGTGCTGCCCAGCACTGGAGCATGAAACAGAAAAGACCGCTCTTCCACGAGCTGCTTTTCTCACATCTGGAGCTTTGTCAGGCTGCTCTGGGGTGAATGAAGACAGGGGTTTCTAGAAAAGAAAGGACCTTCCCCAGCATTCCCCTGGATCTTAAAAGGCAGGCAAATGAGAGAAGCAATGTGTGTGTGTGTGGGGGGCGCTGTGGGTGGGTGGTTGGGAGGAGGGTCTAGATGGAGACAGACACTGGTTCTACTCCAGTTGCCGGGGGAAGTAGGCAGCCTGGCGAGCCTTAGGTCCCCAGGCATTGTCCCTAATTGCTAGAAGTTTGGGGTGGTGACGGCGTGTTCTGGGAGCAAAAGATCCTGAAGTCCCTTAAGGTATGAATAAATCGATAGTAAGACTTCCTAAATATCTTTCTTTTTTTTTTTTTTTTAAAGATTTTATTTATTTGAGAGAGAGAGGTATGAGAGGGGAGAAGGTAAGAGGGAGAAGCAGACTCTCCATGGAGCTGGGAGCCCGATGTGGGACTCGATCCTGGGACTCCAGGATCATGACCTGAGCCGAAGGCAGTCGCTTAACCAACTGAGCCACCCAGGTGCCCCTAAATATCTTTCTAGAACTTTCCCGAATGTTAAATTCACACTTGGATCTGCCAAGCCACAATGATGGCAAGCTAAACATGTCCTCACTTGAACTCTTCCTGTTCAAGCTTCTCCTCTAGCAACCTATGTCTCAAAATGAGGCCTTTCTTTGCAGGTGAGAGAAGACAGTGCCCCGATGACAGGGCAAGTGGTGAAAGTGCTAGGAAGTGGTTGAATTTGGAATATGTTTTAAAACCAGCAAGATTTGTTAATTTCATGGTTTTTGGCCAGTTATACACAAATGGTAAGATCACGCTCATGGTAGAAAAACACTAATGAGTATGGCTGGAAGAAAACCATACTATTCTCAAAGGGAATATTATACTTTCTTCTTATTTGATAATTGAAAGATTAATGACAAAAAAAAAAAAAGAAAGATTAATGACTCAAAAAGTAGAGGGAAACCTCTTTTTTTTTTTTAAAGACAATTGCAGGGGCGCCTGGGTGGCTCAGTGGGTTAAAGCCTCTGCCTTCGGCTCAGGTCATGATCACAGTGTCCTGGGATAGAGCCCCGAATCAGGGTCTCTGCTTAGCAGGGAGCCTGCTTCCTCCTCTCTCTCTCTGCCTGCCTCTTTGCCTACTTGTGATCTCTGTCAAATAAATAAATACAATCTTTAAAAGAAATAAAATAAAAATAAAATAAAGACAATTGCAGGGCACCTGGGTGGCTCAGTTGATTAAGCTTCTGCCTTCGGCTCAGGTCATGATCTCAGTGTCCTGGAATTGAGTCCCGCATGGGGAATCTCTGCTCAGCAGCGAGCCTGTTTCCCTCTCTCTCTTTCTCTGTCTGCCTCTCTGCCTACTTGTGATCTCTGTCAAAGAAATAAATAAACAAAATCTTTAAAAAAAAAAAAAGACAATTGCAAAAAACTGTTTTCTTCCTCAATTAAGTTTCATACTAAGAATCATCAAATTAACATTCTGCCTTCTTGGGACTGTACTTCTGATCTCCAAATCCATTTCGCTAGAGATCACTAGAGATTTCTGTATGGGCACAACTCCCATATTAATAATGCAGAAGTTAGTATCTCAAATATTGGAGTGAGACTATATGTATTTAAATCCTAACTCTACCACTAAACAGCTTTATGATTTTCAGGTTACTAATCTCTCAGTGCATTAGTTTTCTCATCTAATACTAACTACCTCTAATATATAGGTATAGTAAAAAAAATTTTAAAAAAATGTATATTTTTTGCCTACATTTCTTTTTTTCTTCCAATAGAACTGTGGTTTTGTGGGTCTCTCCTCTCTTTTTCCAAAAGAGGAGTTCTGATTGACCAGAAGGGCAGATACTTAGTGACTGTTAGGTTGGCGACCCTGGGAATGCAGGAGGAACAATAAAATGGCCGCCAGACCGCCATCTTCCCCCTACCCAGGACTTTCCCGCCAGAAAGACATCTGTCAAGGACAGGTCACCTTGAGTAAACCGAAACTTATGCGAGAAACAGAAATCAGCCACTTTGGGACTTTCCAACCCCCAACCTCTAACCTTACCAAATATGGTTATGAGCCCCCGTCCTGCCTTGGCCCAAAAAAAGCTCACTCAACCCCTCCCCGGGTGCGACTTCCCCGACTCTCCTCTCCTGAGTCACCGAACCTCGCCCAAGGGCGCCTTTAATAAACCTTGGCTTGCGCCTATCTCCCCTGATGTCATGTGTATCTTACCTGTAAAACCTTACAGTGACTCCAGGCTCAGGAATGATCATGTGACCTGTGTTAGTCTAATTAAATATCAGGAAAAGATTTATATTTCATACTTGAGTGGAGAGCTCCCCGCTCTCCTGTTAGATGTGATCAAGGAGGTTTTAGGGCAGCAACTGCCTCTGGCAGCCATCTTGTGGACGATGAGAGGAACCACCAATAGTATCCTGCTGAGAGGGAGGACAGCTGGAACCTTGATGTAATTGAGCAAAATGTACTCAGCCAGCTACCTTTGGATTTCAATTGTTAGATAATACAGTTAATAAAGGATCGTTGAAAGAAAAGCAGGCAGGGACAGGATTCATCCCCCCCCCCCCCCCTTAGAGGAAACCATTGTTAAAAGGATTGTACACCACGCTGGAAGAAGTCCTCCACCCTTTCCAACGTGATAGATGGATGACAAAAACCTGATTGGATGATAGGCTTATCAGGGTTAATCATATTACAACAGCCTGCCAACAAGCCCATAAAAACCCCTAGACTTAGAAACTCTGGTGGTATCCTTCTTGTGTCCCCTCTTTCTTTGGGAGCTTTGTACTATAGTTCAATAAACTTTGCTTTGCTGCTCACCACTTTGGTGTACCTCTTCATTCTTCAGAGCAGCAGGACCAGAAACTGCTGGCACTGAAAGAAAAGAAATTCTGCAACAAAATATTCTTATATTTAAGGTTTTTCAGCCAGGGTTTTCTTATGCTTGCAGCTAAATACATCCTGTTGTAGTGCCTGTGGTAATGTGAGGGTTAAATGGCAAAATACCTGGGAAGCATGGACACAATGCTGGGCAGTCACTAAGCAAGGGTTGTTATTCTAAAGGCTGGGATCCAAAAAATCTGTAGGTTGGCTCTGGCTATCTATAGTCCTGGCCTTGGTAGGATGTAAAGAGATGTGGGGAATAAGTATGTGCTCAGGGACAAGGGAAAGGAGAGTAGACCCTCTATTTTCTTTGGAGCCTATGGTAATGTTTGAGAGAAGTTGGTATTCCTGGTGAATGGAGAAAGTCTGGGAATGGTTGTCAACTATCTGGTCTGAGCCAATTACATTTGAGGGATGGAGAAGGGATAAGCCAATGATGCTGAGGCCTGGGGTTGGGGGTGTTGAGGGAGTTGTTGCTTCTCCCAGTTCTGTAGAAATACAGATTGCTCATTATTTGGCGTTAATTAATTTCTTACCAGGCTTCTTTGGAAGAAGTAACAGATTGAACCTGCTTAATTCACTGTGTGGATGAAGCTCCATGATCCCTCTTTTCTTGACTTGAAAGATCTGTGAAGTTAGGGTTATAAGTTGCTGAAAGCCGAATAAAGGATCAGAGAGACCAAGACACTTTGATTCACTCAACATTGTCAGGTGCCTGCTGCACAGCATGGTGTGAGAGGCTGAGGTGTTGTAGGGATGAGATGTCCCTGTTCTCAAGTAATTTCAGTTGGGTCTGAGGCATCTGGAGTGACTCTGGGTGGTGCTTGGGGGGGAAATCTGGGTGGAGATCCATGACTGGGTGGGATCATCCTATAGTTGAGGTCAGAAATGAGACAACCTTGGGCAGAGTGTGAAGGGAGAGGAGAAAAGGGAAGAAGACGGTGATGGAATTTGTGGAAACATCAACAGCTAAGGGATTAAAAACAATAGGGAGCTTGGAAAAGTAAATAATGATCAGTTCAGAGGGATAGGAGACAAACTAGGAAGTGGTTTTGAGAGTGGCTTTGGGGTCAACTACTTCAGAAAAGCCAAGGCGGGGGCGCCTGGGTGGCTCAGTGGGTTGGGCCGCTGCCTTAGGCTCAGGTCATGATCTCAGGGTCCTGGGATCGAGTCCCACATCGGGCTCCCTGCTCAGCAGGGAGCCTGCTTCCAGGGAGCCTGCTTCCCTCTCTCTGCCTGCCTCTCTGTCTACTTGTGATCTCTCTCTGTCAAATAAAAAATAAAATCTTAAAAAAAAAAAAAAAAGAAAAGCCAAGGGGGATGTTGATGAATGTATCCATTGAATCAGCTTTCTAGAAGGTCATGGGTGAACTGATGAGTGGTTTTTCTCTGCTGTTGAATGGGCATGGGTCTGATTATCAAGTTGGCTAGAGGATGGATGCTGTGGGAATGGAAACACCTTATTTTGTAAGTAGTTTGGTTCTAAAGGGAAAGTGAGATGTTGGGTAAAATAAAGAGGAAGATAAGTTCTCAAGGGTTCCTGGTAACGTGGAAGACTACTCATGTTTATGAGGAGAAAGAGTGAGTGAGATGCAGCAGATATGGGGAAAGAGAGGTATGGGAATGACCCCACCCAATCATGAGGGCAATCAGCGGCTTGGGGACCGAGAGAAGAACTAGTCTTCCCATCATGGAGTGGCAGAGGACTCTCCACCACCAAAGCCAGTGGTATGATCTCTGGTAACAGACGGTGGTACTGGACCATTGTCCAGAGGGCTTAGGTAAGGAGTTTCAGAGATACTCAAAAGCATTTATTTTTATTATTTTTTAAAGATTTTATTTCTTTATTTGAGAGAGAGGCAGTGAGAGAGCATGAGCGAGGAGAAGGTCAGAGGGAGAAGCAGACTCCCGGTGGAGCTGGGAGCCTGATGCAGGACTCGATCCCGGGTCTCTGGGATCATGACCTGAGCCGAAGGCAGTCGTCCGACCAACTGAGCCACCCAGGCATCCCTCAAAAGCATTTATGATTGGGGTGTGTTTGGTGTAATGTCCTCATGGCATCCAGAGCTGCAGCAAGGGGACACACGAGGACCTCATTACTTGGGATAACAGGGATGGGCAAGGACTGGCAACCCAGGAAGGAAGTCAAACCAATGCATGATGTGAATGAGTCATGGGAACACATAATGAATCATCTGAACAGGTAAAGAGAAGTCATACGGATTTTCCTTTGGATTTTCTATTTATTTATTTGAACAAAAACATTTGCCATTTACCAGTTTTGTGGTGCTGTAATTTCCAGGGCCGTGCATAAATCTATAGTTTATACACAATGTATCTGATAAATTTCTGCTTTGAAATGTAGTAAAAGCGTCAATAATTTGCGATTAGGTAGGCTAGAAAGTGATGTCTTATTGTAATGAAAATTTAATAAAAACACAATTTTTACTTGCACCACATTTTTGAAGCAGTTAAAGCCAGGCTAATAAAAGTTGCCACCTCAAACTATGGGAACCTATTTCTATCAATGTTTAAGGTAGAATAGTTGTCATAAGTATATTTTGCTTTTTAAATGATGGAGTGAGAGATGGTGCTATAAACCAGTTCAAAAGTGTTTGGAAGTGATTTACACTTTCAAGTTGGTCAAGCAGGAATGTTTCATACACAATCTTATTTTCACTTATCTCTAGGCACATACCTGTTTGGTCTCATTAGAGTCATGGTGTGAAGTCCTTTACCTTGTCCTTCAGGATAACAGCCCCCCGCCCTTCTTCCTCTTGTCTCAAGTGCCTCTGTTAGTGCTTTGTTACTTTGTATTCCAGAGTCCTAACATTCCACTGGAATTAATCATGGATACTTAGCATAAAAGTACTAGGAAAACAGAAAGAACAGGCTATCTTAGTGAAGAAGGTAAAGATTCCTTTTGGAGAAGTCCTCCCCTGGTAAGGTAGGGCTGGCTAGGTACTCAGCATGGTAATTCTGAGTAACCAGGGGCTGCAGGTTGGCGCACATGCCTGGGCACCCAGTGATTTCCTGTTACTTGTTTAGTACACCCCTTTATTATGGTTAATACAAAGCCCCCTGTGCTGCTTTCTGAGTTTTGATTAACATGGAACTGCTTTTTCTTATGATACTCCCTCAAAAACATTTGCAAATCTCCCCCTCCCCAAATTACCAATGATTTCTTCACCGATGTGCAGGAAGATAACTTTGTATTTCAGCCCCAAATCTGTACACAGCCAGTTTGATAGACTGGGAGCAGTCTGTTCAGAACCAACCAGTTATTTCCAGATAAAAACAGTCACACTGTTTGTAGACATCTTTTTAATGTTTTACTTTAAAACAAATGAGCCCAGTAAAAGAGAGCAAAGGAGATTACATTTCAATGATAGCTTGAGATGGGTATGAAATTCCTGATTGATTTGTTCTCAGGAATAGACAACTGTATTATCATACTTGACTTTTAGAACTGCTCACTTAAAATGCATGTAATTATATTAAGTTTCTCTTGCAAAAACACAACCATGTCATTTAAGGCAAAAAATATCAGCTTCTGGGGAGATAAGTTAATGTTTCTGACATTTTCTCAGTCGGGTTGAAGTGATCCATTAATTTTAGTTGCTCAGGTTTCATCCTTTCCTGTGGTTTTCTTTTCCAATGGGCATGAGAATTAGTCGCTGTGCCTGATTTCCTCCTCTCTATTAGACTTGTTCCACCTGCAAATTGTGAACTTTCAGAATCACTGAGTCAATGGGAGGTGAGAAAGGCACCTTTGAACAGGAGATAAAGACTTAAAAACTCAATAAAGTGTCTCTTACTTAAAACAAAACTGGCAACCCACAGATAATTAATTAAGTTGAACAAAATGCAAACGTTTAGACCAGACACAGCAATATTTTTAGTCAACCTCATATAAGGGGATGTTTGCTAGTAAGCATTAGCTTGATCAGCCCTACATATTGAAGGCAGACAAACTTGAACTGAGAAAGCACGTGGCTGCTCAGTGCTCAGCTAAATTGTGCTTCAAGACACCATTTGGCCTTGACCAATGGGACTTCGCTAAGTGTAAATGGGAGACCCCTCTCAACTCTGTAGAGAGTAATACAACAGACAAAACCCTGCAGTTTTCATACAGTACAACTATCTCTGAACATCCAAAAGTTTTTGTGCTAGAGTAAGAGATACACACAAAATAGTCATGGCTTCAATGTATAAAAGTTTTTCACATCATGGTTTATCACATTTTGCTATGATTAAGACCTCAGTGATGCATTTGGGGTTTGTTTCTGAATCTTCAGTCTTCAGCAATGCTGGATGAACTATACTATGTCGGAGGCCTAAGGAGGGGTCCCCAATACATTCAGAATTCCTGCTGCCAGTGGGGTTCGATCCAGGACAGGGAATATCCAGGAATCAGTGCTACCTGAAAGTTGCTGCCTCCCTCCTCTTCCTCAACTGATAATTGGAGAGAGCCTGCCAAGTGCGTGGCAGGTGTCTGGCTTTAAGCCAGAGGAATGATGTGTGTGTGTGTGTGTGTGTGTGTGGTGTACAACCTCCTTGGGAGGGGGTATCACAAGTTCAGGTTGAGCGGAAACATAGTAGGTGAAAAGTTGCATTTCATAATTTACTAAAATTCTGTGCTTCAAAAACAAAAGTCATTGCTTTAAAAGCTTGATAAAAAATTTTTTTTGACTGGAGTGTAAAATTTAGACCCTAACTTCTGCGTGTCTCCAGCAGCCAAGAAGACGCTGAACGATACACTCCAGGGGAGTGTGCTAGAATCCAGGTGGGTTGAGAAGAGGAGGCGTTTAAAATTTCAGTGTTTATCAAAGGGGACAAGGATTTTCAAAGGTTGAGAAGCCTATCTGAGGAAGAGCAGAGAAGTGGTTTACTTGGAGATGGGAGCTGGGTAAAGCCTGGGGAAATTCAGGAGCAAAACCGTGGCAGGGAACTGAGAAGTTAATGGAGAAGAAAGGAAGGAGGAGGGTTGGGGATAGGAGAGGGTTGAGGGAGACAGTTGGGGAGGATGGGTGGATTTCAGGGCCTCCTTCTGCCTTTAGACAGCCAGTTGCTATCCCTGCTCTGTCTTCCTGGCTGGTGAAGGGTTTTTTTGGAGGAGCACTATGTCCCAGGGAAAAAAACTCTTCCTTCCCTAAGTCCTTCTGTGACTGGAGTGGAACTGAACTGAAGGGCTCTCTGGCTCCCCCTCGCCTTTTGAATGCCATGACCTTGGCTGAAGTTCTGAGAGCACTAGACAGGTTTCCAACAAGCAGTGGGCGGGGCTTGCTTTCTGGTGACTGCCTCTCTCGTTTTGTTTCCCTTGGGTCCTTGCTGCTGTGCTATATGATGTAAGTGTTTCTGATCTGCAGACCCTACCGGGGGTACCTGGCTTCTAACTGTGAATGTGCACACCAGGAAACAGAACCCCTAATTTGAGGTTTGGGGCAACATTCTTGGGGGAGCATAGAAAACGTTCGCTACAGTATAAAAAGTAAAGGAAGTTTAGTTACAGCCTTCCATATGCAAAACATACTAGGTTAATAGCAAAAAACATTCAGGGCATAGTAAAAAATAAACACGTTGCAAAATTCTCCGTTTATATATAAGAATAAGGGATGTTTAGGTAGTCGAATTCCCTAGCAATATTCATTTTCTAAAAAGATCAAGTTCTTCTATTTTGGTTTGTTTTTCTCCCTCGCATTGCCCTCTGAGGGCAAAGCTATTTTTGTTAACTTCACCTACTTCCTGGTGTTGTGTCTGGATTCTTTTCAAGCCGTGCTCATCTCAGTCTTACCCAAATGTCTAATTCCCGGGGATCCTGCCTATATTACCAGTTTAGTGGGAGTGGTTTCTCACACTTCCCCCTTCCCTGTGGCAGTCCTGGCAAGCCGGGGTTGGGGGGGGCGCCATTGCAGAGAGATCAGCCCCAGAGCCCTGGTCCTTCTACTCATCAGTATTGTACTCGCGTGTGTAGAAGTCGACCGCATATAAAGTTGAGTCAGCCATTGTGGACTATGTTCCCGTGAAGTCACATGTGTCAGATAGTCTGTTTGCCCCACTGGCCCTGAATTTCATTATTTGCACGCGTTCTAATTAAAGAACATTCTCGTCATAAAGGACAACATGGAAATGATGTGCAAAATTGCTCGCCACAGCGTTGAATCACCAAAAGCACACAGATTGACATTCAAATTACATCAATAATAAAATGACTGAATAGGAATGGGTTGGCAGATATCTTGAAAGAAGCAGCCATTTCTATGATTCCCAAGTTCTGCTTTACTCGATACCTTGTTAGCAGCGGTTGATGGTAGCCATTGTGTTTACATATACATTATGGCCTAATTTTGAAAACGTATTTTGTATTTAATCACAAAGCAGAAATGCCTGAAATTTGAAGTTGTTTACTTCCGTAATTTCAAAACACAAGAGTCAAATCTTCTAAGTAACCTAATCTTGACATTTTCACACACCCCATAGTGTTAGCAGTGTTTGGTTTCTCAGGATTTTTAACGCAAGGTACGTTTCTAAATGAGTGGGTTAATGTTGATGTACCTTGGAATTTCAGCCATCCCTAAACATGCATTTTCATGCAATTAAAAGATAACGGGCTTATAAACTACCTTCCATGTTCTTCCTGATTCTTGCAATTTCAACTTTTTAGAAGGGCTTCCAAAATAGTTCATGCAACGATATGTATGGCTAAAGGAACTGCTTTGCTAGAAGGAAAACGGAGAACTTATTTCAGTTTGACATGAGGCAAGCTGAGGGCTTCCGTGCTTTCTCCTGCCTTACAAATGCTCTGAGATGATCGCGATCTTCCAGTCCTTAGAGAGTCCGACGGGAAAGCGGCTTCCCTGGCAGGCTGCGGCACGGCATCAAACGTGTCTGTCTCAGTCTCTTCGGGACCCACCTCTTCATCAGTTATAAACAATTTGGATTCCCTCCATTTGGGGTAAAAATCTTGGCTGCCTCTGGAGCCACTTGA
Organism: Mellivora capensis; assembly: GCA_004024625.1. Taxonomy (NCBI): domain Eukaryota; kingdom Metazoa; phylum Chordata; class Mammalia; order Carnivora; family Mustelidae; genus Mellivora; species Mellivora capensis. The sequence continues at coordinate 11,583 of PISX010007608.1, read as the reverse complement.
CTCACTCCCAGAAAGCTGTATATTCAGTTCCTCTGTCGACCTGATCAGGTTTTGCACCGACAGAGATTTGCCCAAGTCCTTGGGCACCGCGGGGCGGACAGATAACAGAGTCTCTCCCCCCATGTCAAAGCTTTTCCTTAGAGAACGGTCCTTGGTCAGATTTGACTGTGCAACCTGAACATTTTCCTTGGAGGCAACAAGGCAGGTGGTGACATCGGAAATGCTTTCCTGTAAGCCTGCGGGGTTCGGGTGCAGGGTCTCCGGCCTGGGCAGATGCTTGATGGCTGGGAGAGGAGGCGGGATCTGTAAAGTTGTTGGGGCTGCTGGCTTAGGGGCCACGCTTATTTGGTTTGCAAGGTTGCTGGCGGCCGCCGCTGCGCAGCCGTCACTTTGACTCATTGGCACCTGTGTTGCTTGGCTGTGCATAGTAGGGCTAAGCGCGTAGAAAGTCTGAGCGCTGAACTCATTTGGCGTCAGGATGAACTGCAGGCCTCGAGAGATGTTGGCGCTCGCCGATCTGGATAAGCAGCCGCTGTTCTGCGCCGAACTGGACAGGTCTTTGCTATCCACGGGGCTCTGGTAGTCAGATGTCTGTTCACATTCAAAAGGTGGGATCTGGAATGAGGCCAAAGTGAGGGCGGAAGCAGAGCCTTTCCGGAGGACCTGCTGATATATATCGAGGAGGCAGTCCAGCTTGGACTCGATGGACTGTACCTGAGGGTGGGGGAAACGGTCACATTTGAGTCTAACCTGTTGGAAGAATGGGCTTCGTTTCTAGAACCACCGCAGCATGTATGTCTAGCTGTGTGGCGGGGTGGGCAAGGGATGATTTAGAGGGAGAGGTGAGCTTCAGTCTCTGCATAATCTCCCCCCAATACCCCTCCCCCTTAACTTAAAATGGACAATTGATGTTCTCAAAAAAACATATAAGCGCTTCACAAAAGCAGCCGCAAGACCCCCGGCTCAATCAAGTTGCCTTTGCCAAGCCTCCTCCAAGAAATGATTCTGGGACTCTAGGGCAGTCTAGCGAGGAGCTCCTCTGAGATAATCAAGACCTTAAATATCAATGTAGGTGATTCTGAATTAAAAAATAAAGGTACAAAATGCTTCCGAATCGGGGCGCCTGGGTGGCTCAGTGGGTTAAAGCCTCTGCTTTCGGCTCAGGTCATGATCCCAGGGTCCTGGGATCGAGCCCTGCGTCGGCTCTCTGCTCGGCGGGGAGCCTGCTTCCCCTCCTCTCTCTGCCTGCCTCTCTGTCTACTTGTGGTCTCTGTCTGTCAAATAAATAAATAAAAATCTTTAAAAAAATGCTTCCAAATTAATACTTGAGATATTTTTTATTGGATTGGGGGAGCAATTTGATTTCTGGACAACTGTCTTTTTTTTTTAAATTAAGTTTTTAATTTTAATTCCAGTGTAGTTAACAGAAGTGTTATATTAGTTTCAGGTGTACAATATAGTGACTGTAATTCCATAAGGTACTCAGTCCTCATATAGTAAGTGTGCTCTTTAGTCCCCTTCACCTATGTAAATTCCCACCCCCTACCTCCCCTCTGGTAACCATCGGGTGTTGTCTATAGTTAGTTAAGACTCTGTTTCTTGGTTGGGACAATTATCTTTGTATGAGAAGATACAGCTTCAGGCCTAATAACTGAAGTTTGGTTTTGTTTTTTACAAAAGAGTGAAAAAGAGAGACAGTGACAATCACCAAAACACCTATGAAAAATAGATCTGTTATTTTACTGTGGAAAATCTATAGTTGCTTCCAGTTCACATATTCATCGATGAGATGAAATTGTTCATTCCTTACATGGAAATCCAAGTGTTTTAGAGAACACTGTCTACACAAAAAATGTAGTTGCATTCATCCTTTCTTGATTTTCTTCTTTTTAAAATTAATAATTAATATTATTTAATTTTATTATTAAATTATATTTAATTATTTAGTACAAATAATAGTTCAATTAATATTATTTAATTATTTAATAAAATTTAAAATTAATATTAATAATCACTGGGGCACCTGGGTGGCTCAGTCGGTTAAGCGTCTACCTTCAGCTCAGGTCAAGATCCCAGGGTCCCAGGATTGAGCCCTACGTTGGTCTCCCTGCTCAGCGAGGAGTGTGCTTCTCCCTCGGTCCCTCTCTCTATCAAATAAATAAATAAAATCCTAAAAATTTTTTAATCAGTAAAATACATCAAATGACCTAAGTTTTGATTAAAAAAAATTTGGATGGAAAAGTTAGGCACTCCAGTTGGATCATACCTGCTTCTCCACCTTGACCACCCGGCCGAGCATACTGAGGTCATCGGGGGTCTCGTGTTCTGCTGTTATTTTCTCCCGGCTCTTCTTATCTGATGTGATTTGCCCTTTTCCGAGAATTTGGTCAACACTATCAGAGAAAGAAGAGATCAGATTATAAATGCTGAAGACGGAGATTGCCCCGGGCCAGAACGAAGTATTTTGAAAAGAAAAATTAAAGACAGTTATCTTTAATTTATGTTAGATGACATAAAAATGAGCTTGTTCCAGTTGATGTGCTTATTTTCTTAACATGAGAATTACACATGAGATTAATTTTCTCATTATTCTGGTCTGTGATGAAGTCACTTATGGGCAATCTTCTGGAGGCGAAATTGTCCTGAACTACAAAGTAATTTGTCTGTTTGCATCTCTGACCAGGCATTTCCTGAATTTAACTGCTGAAAATATGACAAAGTCGTAATTATGATTATTTCATGTTAATAGAACAGATGCTTCAGTGAGCATCTGAAACTCACTGCACATCTGATGTGCGGAAGCTAAGCCCGTAGAAAGTGATCGTCTCCACCTTTTGGAATTCTAATTGGAGAATGAGCTGGAAACTTAAGATTAGTTCTACAACTTCTGTAGCAGTTCAATTTTATAAAAACCCTTGTTTTATAATAGTTCTATTAAAGGACTTGGAAGACCATGACCACGCGGGCCGAGACTGTAACACTACCACAGGATGAGTTAAAACCATTTCCAAGGAGACTTGGTCCACTGAAATGGGAATTACTTTCTTTTGTGTGTGTGTTGGAGCTGAATTATCAGGAGGACCGACTCAGCATTCCAGTTTATAGGCAGTGCCCACCTCCTGCCGTGAATCTCATCTGTTATACTGCAAACTCCACAAGGACTAAGTCATTATTTTATTAATCTCTGAACGTCCATAGTGCCTGGCACACATTAAGGGCTCAATAATTGTCTGCTGGATAAATGAATGAACGGACGAACAAATTGTGATTTCTAGAATTGATCACCAGGTGGTTTACTAAGGGCCCAGTATATGCCTCCCACTGAGCTAAGTGTGCTACGGGCATATAAACAAATGTTTAAGACCCTCTCCTTGTGTTTTAAGAACTCTTCAAACACCAACACTGGTAATTTGTGCCTGAGAATGAAGCAAGACTCTTAAAAAACCGAGATGACTGGACATTCTGGCTTCAAGAGAACATAATCAAACGTTGGATTGGATTGGTTGGAGTAAGACACCAAACTCTTTTAATCACTCAGTAAGATGCTCACCGGAGAGACAGTGTGTATCTGACACAGTGCAGGACCCTAAGAAAGGCAAAGGCCCAGTCTTAGTCATGAGTAGGGGAACAGACTTTCACCCAGGAAACAACACAAGAGCCAACCACTCGTTTTTGAGTCCAGTTCTTGGGCAAATTTAATACCAAGATCATGAGTGTCTCTATGCTCCATGGCAGCTCTCAATGGCTGTAGGAGGTCAGAGCAGGGAAAGGTCTGTTTCTAGGGGCCAGATAGTTGGGTAAAATTTGACAAGGAGGAAGGACGGCTTCTTCTTGAAGGATGGTTGGGATTCCGAGAATAACAATACAACAATAGCAGCAATCATTCAAAAGGCATCAGCGACAACCATTAACAGTTACTGGGCACTCGGTTAGCGTATAAGAACTCATTCAATCTTCATGACAACCTTATGAGGCAAACACATTATCCCTATTTTTACAGATGAGAATACTGAGATATTGCAGGCTGCAGATGGAGGCTTTTCATGTCTGATTAATATCCTTAAATAAAAATCTACATTAAAAGCAGAAGTCTAGTTATCCATGAAAAGTAAATTAGAACTCTGAGCTTCAGAGAGTTTTCTCTACAGCAGAGAAGTTACTCTCGGACGGTTTTTATGCCTGTTCCTTCCCAACAAATCACATTTGTATTGCTTACCGTGTTTGGAGACTTTTAATTCTACATAACATGTCTAGATGACCAGCAGAATATTGTTCAATGACATCTTTTACATCATAGGGGCGTAATGTTTCCTTAAACTTCCGTTTTGCAACATGAAATTTCATAATCCTGTAAAAGCAACATGTTCCATGTTAATCTCCATAACTCTGCTAAAAGAAGTTACCCAAATGGCTTGCTAGTAAATATGCGAACTCTGGGGGAAAAAAAAGTCAAGCATCACATTATTTTAGGTTCCCCCAGAAATGCAACATAAAAGCCCAAGATTATAGTGGGCAATTTAAGAATATCTCATGGGAGGCACACACTGAGAGTCGAAAAACACACAAAAGAGACTTAATGCTAAGTGTTATACGTTTTTGCTGTTCACTGAAACCCTGAGTTAAAATCAAAGTCAAAATGCAATTCTGCCTTTTCTATGTGACCCTCAGAAGTTTAAGACTTCTGAGTCTTAACACCTAGACTGCATCCCTTAAGAAATGTAAAAATTGTTAAAATGGTCTTTTATGTAACTATGCAATTTCAGATGTAGATATGTCTGCAAAACTTATTCTCTCTAGAGAAATGCATTCATATAGAAATTTATGAAAATTCTGTTTCATAAATTACTTTTGCAGAATACTGCTCAATTAGGTAGCCAAGTTCCTTTTGTTTCAAATGTAACACACTCATCCACTAGGCTTGGGTATCTAAGGTTTCAGAATCAGAGATCTCTCTCTTTTTTTTTAAAGATTTTATTTATTTATTTGACAGAGAGATCACAAGTAGGCAGAGAGACAGGCAGGGAGAAAGGGAGAAGCAGGCTTTCTGCGGAGCAGAGAGCCGGATGCGGAGCTCAATCCCAGGACCCTGAGATCACGACTTGGGCCGAAGGCAGAGGCTTAACCCACTGAGCCACCCAGGTGCCCCAGAGATCTCTTTTATTACAATACTTCCCTGACATAGACCTCATGCTTTTTTCTTTTTTTTTTAAAGATTTTATTTGAGAGAAAGAGAGAATACGTGAGTGCTCGTGAGTGTTAGAATAAGCAAAGGGGAGCGGCCAAGAGAGGGAGAAGCAGACGCCCTGCTGAGAACGAACTCTGTTCTAGGACCCTGAGATCATGTCCTGAGCCAAAGGCAGATGCCTAACCGGGAACACAAACAGGGGGAGTAGGAGAGGGAGAGCAGGCTTTCCATTGAGGAGGGAGCCTGACTCAGGTCTCCATCCCAGGAACCTGGGATCACGACCCCAGATGAAGGCAGATGCCTAATGACTGAGCCACCCAGGTGCCCCTAAAACAATATGTCATCAATAAATCCCATGATGCCATAAATAGCTAAGTTGCCAAGGATAAACAGTTACTGCAATAACTTGGTATTATTTCTGAAGAAGCAAAGAAGCATAACATTTTAATGAGTCTATGCAGCCTTAGTGCAGGTAAATGTTAAGCCTGCCTGTGTTTTTTCAACTTTTAAATGGCTCATAGACTCCCGTTATCACACTCATGGATCCCAGGCTGGGAATCAGTCAGGCTCTGCAAACCACAATTTGGTGTCCCTTGGTGGAAAGTGGGAAGATTGGGTCTAAATGTAAAATTTAAACAGAAAATACTCACTACCTATCCTAACTGATAGCTGATTGCAAGGACCCCAACTTGTCTTATTGGTTAAGAAGCCCCAAACTCTATCTTGTAATTATATTATTAACTTCAAATTAATTGTATCTTAATTATTTTGGAATCATTTATCCATAACATTCTTACACCCTCTCTCCACCTTATTTTCTCCATCAATCTCTTCTTTGTCCAGGATAAACTTTTTTGGCCTCTTTTATTGTTTGTTTTTGTTTACAGAAACATTTAAGCATTATTCAGAGGAAAGTAGAGGAACTCTTTTATTTTTACCTCTTAGTATTTAGCTTTAGTTCCTAATTTGTTTATCAAATTTGTTTGGGGCTCAGTCTCCTATATTAAAAAAATTGTGAAAACTAATGAAATACCTACCCTGTGAAATTTCTGGCCCTGAGTAATTATTTGTTAACTATCTGTTTCCCCACACTAAATTGTCAGGTACATGAAAGCAGGACTGGGCCTCTTTTATTCAACGGGTGGGGGGTGCTTAAGAAATGTTAGCTCTTATTACTACTGCCACTTCTACCCTGAGTGTTACAATCACCATTCTCAACACTGTGTACTCAGAGGTGAGCACAGTTCCCTCTACCCTGTGGAAAGAAACATTTGTTGAATAAGAGAAGGAAGGAAAGAGAAAAAGAAAAGATCTGCTCATCTAGGTAATAATAACAATAAAATCAGAAGAAAGGCTAATTTAACAGCCCAGACCCTCTTTACTTATCTTCAGAGTAGCTAATGGTGTCTGGGGGGGGGGGGGGGAAGGAAAAAAAATCATCTTTATACATCCCTTAGGTGGTTTTTAATTGTTGTTTGTGTTTTCAATAAGATTACCATTTGTTATGTAAGTACTTTTAAAAAAATATTTTATTTACTTATTAGAGAGAGTGAGCAAGAGAGACAGCACGAGTGGGGGGGGGGGGCAGAGGGAGAAGCAGGCGCCCCATGAGCACGGAGCCCAGTGCAGCCAGATCCCCCATGAGCCTAGCCGAAGGCAGACACTTAACTGACTGAGCTGCCTAAGCGCCCATTAGGCGAAGTATTTTAGATGTCTTATATTCAACAGCCCTTAAGACAGTGTTATTTCCCTTTCATATTTGAGGAAACTGAGATTCAAAGAACCTATGTGAGTTGCCCCCTCACTAGCAACCAGTACAAGGCAAAGCCAGAATCTCCCCCAGATATGTCTGGTTCTCACTCTCACATCACCTCCTGCTTTCCCGTGACATCAATTCTTCAGATGTTGAAAAGACTGGCTGGGATCTTTGGCAATTTTTTCCCCCAGGGCTATGGTAAATGACAGCCTCCATGCAGAGGGATGAGCTTTGGCATGAGTTAGTGTGTTCCCATAGGGCTGTAGCTTAGGCATTAGTGGTCTGAGGTGTGGCTGCCCAGTGGGGGGCCCACACGCCTCCAAACTGAATGATCTGTTCTGTCTGCAGGGGGCCCTGCCCCTGTTTCTTGTAGGGAGTTGTATGACTGCTCTATGGTAATTTGTCTCAAGAGTTGCATGTTTTTCTCTTTTCCTTCCACAAATACTTTAACAGAAGAACAATCTGAAGGCATTCAGTAGGCAGAATTATACTCTGGCCCATACTCAATCATATTTTAAGCAGACCACAGATAATTTCATTTTATTTGCACAATTTACCATTTATGAACTAGCCAAATTAAAGGAAAATCCATTTTTAAATAATTTTGATCAATATTTGTAATTTTGTGGGACGCCTGGGTGGCTCAGTTGGTTAAGCGGCTGCCTTCAGCTCAGGTCATGATCCCGGCGTCCTGGGATCGAGTCCCACATCGGGCTCCTTGCTCAGCAGGGAGACTGCTTCTCCCTCTGCCTCTGCCTGCCACTCTGCGTGTGCTCGCTCTCTCGCTCTCTCTGACAAATAAATAAAATCTTTAAAAAAATATTTATAATTTTGATTTGTATTGTTTGCCAATTTCCATGGCAAATGGAAAATATGGTAGGCAAATACTCCTACCATACTTCATATTTCAAGCTAACAATGTGACATCACTGAACAAGAAGTTGCGAAGAGATGTGCAATATTATATCATTCCATAGTATTTATGCCATGCAGATACAATAGATGTTTATAACTCAAGAATATAGAGAGTAATATGTAGTAAAGTGATTAGGAAGTAGTGAGTGTTGAATGTGTATTGCCTTTGTTTTTAATATAACTTATTTAATTGTGAGTTTATACAATTTAAAGCTTAATAATGGCTGTATTTAACAAGCAGCAAAATTCCCCAAAATGTAACATTCAGCTCCTGAGAGTACAAGCTGGCTCCAGCCTAATCTTGCATATACTCCTCTTTTACAAATAACTGAAATGGTATTATTAATCCAAATTTTTTTATTTATTTCTTTTAAAAATATTTTATTTATTTATGTGACACAGAGAGAGAGACAGCGAGAGAGGGAACACAAACAGTGGGAGTGGGAGAAGGAGAAGCAGGCTTCCCTCAGAGAGAGCCTGAGGCGGGGCTTGATCCCAGGACCCTGGGATTATGACCTGAGCTGAAGGCAGAGGCTTAACGGATTGAGCCACCCAGGTGCGCCTATTAATCCATTTTTTAAAAAAGATTTTATTTATTTATTTGACAGAGAGAGATCACTTGTAGGCAGAGGCAGGCAGAGAGAGAGAGAGAGGAGGAAGCAGGCTCCCGGCAGAGCAGAGAGCCCGACGTGGGGCTCCATCCCAGGACCCTGGGATCATGACCTGAGCAGAAGGCAGAGGCTTTAACCCACTGAGCCACCCAGGTGGCTAATTTTTAATTCCTTACATGAGAGTAGGAAATTTTTAATTCCTTACATGAAAGTAGGAAAGTCTATAAGGAAAGCACCAGAGGGAAAACAGTATCTCCAAGGAGTGATACGATGTGTAGGAATCCATGGTAAGCCTATTAAGAACTCTAATATTGACTCAGCTTCTCATAGCTGTCATCACGTGGGCATACCCAAACACCACAGCCGACCATCAGTTTCACACCCACAGCCCCAAGATCAAGGCTCCACTGACTGAGCCAGCCAGGCGCCAACGGACAACAAACAGATTTTCTTAACTGTCTTTGTTGTAGGTTGAAAATGAAAACGCTGAAGAGGCCTGAGGTGAGATATGAAAATTCTAAGTTGGGCAATATGTTTTATAAATGTGGAGGGAATGTTTAATAACAAAAGTCTTTTGGAAACCAGTAATTTATATAAAGGAGGATGACAGTCACTTTGCCTTTGCCAAGGACAGACCAACCATGTACTAATAGCTCTCAAAGCTGTTCCCTCCTTTCTATTTGCAATACTATATAGCCTTACAAAGAATAAATCTTTCAAAGTGAAAGTGAGACCACATTGCCCCCCTTCCTAAGATCCTTCATTGCTTCTCCACAGCCCCTCAAGTAAACATCAAATTCCTTAGCATATCGTGTAAGGCTGTTTACGGACTGGCCGCAGTCTACCTCTCTCACCTCTCCCCCCCACTCTGTGTTTGGAACTTGAGGTTCCAGCAACAGTAACAAAAATATTTGCAGGTCCACAAAACACCATTCAGCAAATCATAGGCTTCAATTATTTGCACATGCTCTTTCCTTTTCCCGAAATCCTACGATATCTTTAAGACTCAGCTCTAAAGTCACTTCTTTTATGGAAATTTCTGTGATTCTTCCAAAGTAGTTAGTCACTTGCACACCAACCTCTATTTTAATACTTAGCACACCACCCTGTAATTATTTGCTTATATACCCGCCTCCTTCACCAGACTGTATGAGGTCCTTGAATGCAGGCTATGTGCTCTCCCCTCAATAAGCCAACACTTGGTGCAGGGTTTCACGAACATGAGAGGTTTGTCTAGCAGCACTACGAAGGAGACTGGGTGGGCAACCCGAGGGAAGAGGGTAATGGATGGGGACCTCCCACCTTCTCTCTCCAGAGGCTCATCTCTATTCATTCCTCTGCACGCAGCCTGCACTCCAGCCCTCCTGGATTTTTTTTGTCACCAAAGTGCTAATTTCTCAGGAGTCTGTCTTTGCACTCTACCTGAAATGCTAACGGTTCTGTATTCAGCCCAAACATTGACTTCTCTAGGAAATCTTTCACCTTCACAGGGGTAGATGGTCTTGCTTTGTGCCCTCAAGTGCATGGCCATGGAGGTAAAGCTGAGGCACCGTACCTCACCCACTGACTTTATCGTCAGGGGCTATGGTTTTTACCCTAGCATCGAGCATAATCTCGGACAAGTATTAGAGGGTCCATAAGCGCTTGCTGGAGAATTGAATGGGGATCAGTCACGCTCCAGTTGTTCAAAGTTGTTTATGTTGTTTTATGGCAAGGCAGATGCTTGTCAAGGTCTTCTTAAAAGAGTGCCTTAGAATAGGTTGGAGTTCTTCAGGCATATTTCAGGGAGCATAAATCTAGAGCTATTCGAAGTATAGACAAGGGGCAGAAAGTTTTTTCTGTAAAGGGCCAGATAGTAAATATTTTGTGCTTTATGGGTTGTCTGGTTTCTTTCTTTCTTTTTTTAAAAGTTTATTTATTATTCTGACAGAGAGAGATCACAAGTAGGCAGAGAGGCAGGCAGAGAGAGGGGGAAGCAGGCTCCCCGCTGAGCAGAGAGCCTGATGTGGGGCCTGATCACAGGACCCTGAGATCATGACCCGAGCTGAAGGCAGAGGCTTTAACCCATTGAGCCACCCAGGTGCTCCGGGTTGTCTGATTTCTGATGAAACCATTCAACTTTGCATTGTGCCATGAGAGCAACCACAGACAATACATAAACAAGTAAGTGTAGATGTGTTCTAATAAAACTTTATTTATAAAAACAAACATTGGGCTGGATTTTGGCTATAGTTTGCTGTCCCACTGTCTAGATAAGAGTGATGAGGAAATGCCTTCAGGCCAGGAATAAACAAAAGCTCATGAGCTGGCTTGGGGAAAAGAAAGAAGACTTTGGTGGACTTCTACATACTTATAAATAGTTTAATATGATCTATATCTTGCCTGGTAGCAAGAAGTGCTTAAGCAAGTCATTCTAGAGTAAAATTCGGACCTTTAAGAAACATTTAACAATTAGGGCACCTAGAAGGAGCCAACAGAATGGCTCTGTTGGTTAAGCATTCAACTCTTTGGTTTTGGTTCAGGTCATGATCTCAGGGTCTTGAGATCAAATCCCATGTCATGAGCTCTGCGCTCAGCAGGGAGTCTGCTTGAAATTCTCTTCCTCTCCCTCTGCCCCTCCCCCACTCTCTTTCTAAAATAAATAAATATATTTAAAAAAGACTTAACAAAAAAAAGAAACATTCAACAATTTAGATTATAATGCCAAGTAGTACTTTATAGTATCTCCCTATGAGAGGGGTAGTACTGTCATATTCATGTTGTAGGTAAGGAAACTGAGGCATAGAGAGGTTAAATACGTCGCCTGCGGTTGCATAGCTAGTAGATGTGCAATAGGGTTGAACCAGTTTGGCTCTAGTGTTGAGCTTGTTATCACAATATTGTACTATTGCCTTAATATTAAGATCTTATATATATTTTTTAAGACTTTATTTATTCAAGAGAGAGAGAGCAAGCATGAGCATGAGTTGGGGGGAGAAGCAGAGGGATGGGGGAAGCAGACTCCATCCTGGGCAGGGAGCCCTGACGCCCAGCTCCATCCCAGGACCCTGAGGCTCAACTGACACTGAGCCACCCAGGCGCCCAGATCTTGTATTTTTTTTTTTTTTTTTTTTTTT